>JBAPGN010000072.1:4316-150541 GCA_037355405.1 Vitis amurensis
GTCATTGCAACTTAGTTGGGAAAGAATCTCACTTTACCGGATTTTTCCTCCTCGCATGTGGGGGATTTAACCTATAGTTATTTCCCGAACCGGTAATAGAAGTCCATTTTCTACATTCCTATATGTAGTTTTGACAATGAAGACTTTATAATTTCCAAAAAAGACGCAGCGCAATGAATGATGTGTTAAAGGAAATCCAAGGCTCGACATTCTGAGATGGCTTTATGATCCAAGCACGCGCGACTAGTACGTCACCTTGAAATTGTTCACTGATTTCGCGAGATCGCGCTCGTAAAACATTGATAAACATAAAGAATAGTGGGCCCTTTCCTGGGATAATAGAAGGCATCACTAGGGCGCAATAAGTCAAGCTGCCAACAGAAGACCAATTTCGCACGATTTGGGACTTTAATCCCAAGGATTGTCAGAAATGTCCTGCGTCCCAGAAGCTAGCGAGATAGAATTTCTAAGCCACACAGGGGATTTTACACGAAGACACAAACACGTGCCGATAATTTGGATTTACTGGCACACGCACGCAGATTTATGGGGACCGTAAAACAACTCTGCGATATTTTTGACAACTCTGAACATGCATCATTTTCTTCACTGATATTCTTGGGTAACTTGCTGACTGCCTAAATTTCCATTTTTTCTCTCACATCCTTGTCTGGAACTTTCTCATACCTAGCTCTCCCATCAGCTGCCCCAACAGAAACCTTATCTAGGTTTATTAGCCTCGTTAATCATCCTCTCCCTTGGGAAATAACATCCTCAGTGGGAGTGGGTTTGGCTTCCAAGAATATAAGGAGAAATAGAAGTAAGTAGCAAAATACTAACACAGCAAAGAGAATTCTTCACGCAATTTGCACTAAGTGAGGCACTTCTATACATGTGATGTAGCTTGAGCGCAGGCAGTGCCGCGTGTACGATCGGCTGTTTATGAAGGATTAGAGAGGGAATTTATCATCAGGAAGGGAAATTTTAACCCCTTCCTTGGATACTTCCTAACGCTAAGGGAATTACATGAGTGGCTGAATTTACAGGAGAAAATGGAACATTTAGACACAAAATATCAGAAGAAAAAGAGTCGGCAAAAATTATCCAATTTTTCGCACCTGCTGGAGTTTCCAATTTCGCACTTTGGTTTTGAGGTGTGCGAAATTGTTCGCACTTTGGACTGAGGAATTCGCACCTTGATTTCCATCGTGCGAAATTGTCCCTCAGCTTGATGCAGTTGTCTTCCGAAGGCCATATCTTCCTCATTTCAGCTCCAAATCATACATGGTTTGAACCGTTGGATTCTTGACTTTCTGAGCTTTGAAATGGTATAAAGAATGTAGAAAATGCACTTCGGTAAGTGATCCAAAAGTGCGATGAAAGACTGAAGCTGTGTCCCTGTTTTCATCCCTGTTTTCCTCTTCTCCATTTTCTTTCCTTGTAATACTTTGAACGACTAAGGCAAAGGATTATGAGGCTCCATAGCTTGGTTTCTTCATAAATTTTAAGCTTTCCAAAAGCTTTGCCATGAACTATATAAAGCTCTCCTTCATTCTTAAATTGCTTTGGTGAGCATAAAGCTATCAAAAAGCACCAAACTTAACACAATTGTTAGAACGATTGCAAGGGTCTCTAACATGTTAATTGAGTTAAAAGGTAATAATTACTACTCAAGGTTGTTTAAAAGAGCTAATTACAAGCTACAAAATAGCATGTTTTGAGTAGTAATCACTCCCCCCAACCGACATATTGCTAGTCCCTTAGCAATTAAGGAGAGAAAAACTAAGCAAACGTAATAATATACATAAAAGAGGTCAAGCAATCATTCCAAAAAATAATTGAGTGGCATGACTGATATCAAAACACATCTCACATGGTGAACTAAAGATATGAAGATTCAAAATGCAATAGGAGTTGTCAAAGCTTAAAGCTTAAACAAAAAGTACAAAGAGTGGAGATTATGCAAATTAAGTATCAAAAGAATTTCTACTCTCAAGGTTCCAAATCAAACTCTTCCATAATAAGCTAAGTGTTAATGAGATTAGGTTCCGGATATAGTATATACAACTATCCTCACCCTCCAACCTAAGCTTTTCTCGAACCGTGGAAAAATTAACCAACTCTTAATAGGTTAGGAACGCACCTTCTTATTCACAATTCTTTTTACTCACTAAACTTAACCAATTCACCTATGTAGCAAGCAGAGGATCGATGACTCCCAACCAATCAAGGTTTAGGGCATCGGGTTTTAAAGGCTTTCGCCACCCCTTCGGATCATGCTTAGGTTTCAAGGAAAGAATAGAAGCTTATTCTTCTTTCTTCTTTTTTTTTTTTTTTCAAAGACTCATTGGTCTTTATGAGGTGTCCCAACACTATTAAAGAGAGGTTAAGTAATGAACCAAGTCAAAATTTTCCTAAGCTTAGAAAGTGAGAAAGTTTTACATCATATATCCGGGATCTAATGTGCACAGTGTGTGTAAAGCTCGAAATGGAAGAAGAAAGTTTGAAATCAAAGAGGCTTCAATAGATTATCAACTTTGAAAGCATAAAACAAACTCTAAGACTTAAATAATTAAGTTAAAACTCGACTTATCCTATTTTATTTTTGAGAAATTATCTTTAACAACCATAGAGAATGATTCAAAAAACTTTTAAAAATTTTAAATTTTAAGCAAAAATCAACTAAAATACCAAAATGACTTAGTATTAACAACAAAACTTCCTTTCTCAACTCTCCCCCCAACCAAGTTGAACATTGTCCTCAATGTTTGAAATAGCGATGAAAAATAAAGGGAGGAAGTGGTACCTCCTGAGTGAGACAAAGTCTGAGTGTATAGGAGGTATGGAATTTGTTAAACCACATGTTCCAAAGACGAAAAGAGTAATGAGAAAAGGGAATATAATCAAAAAGGATATATATATATATATTACTTGGAAAAGAAATATACAATGTATGATTTCAAGTAATACTTCCAATCCCAGTTTATAACACATGCAAAAGATGGGATTTACAAGTCTAATATAAAAAGTAAGTAAAACATAAAAAGATCAGATATGAGTGGGGTCATGTGATGGCTCTGCTCTGATCTCCTCCTCTGGTATGGGCTGCTCAGCTGGCAAGCTCTCTTCATGTGGCACTAGAGGCTCGGGTGTGCAGACCTATCATGCCTAAGAGGTGTCTGCATACTCAGATGCTGCTGAATCTGATGAAGGATCGTGGTATGCTGGGCCTGAGTAGCAATGATCTGATCCTGGTGTGCACGAATAGTGGCCATCTGCTGGAAAAGAGAATCCTGAGCAGTGCTCAGTGTCTGTAATGAGTGTACTAAGCCTCTGAATTCCGTAAGAGAAATGGTTACAGTGGGCTCAGATGAAGGAGGAGGTGCTGGGGTAGCTGGCATGACTGGTGGAGCACCCTGAGTGAGAGGAGAAGTAGGATGTATAGGCTCAGGACTATGCACTGAGGGGTGTGCTGCAGGGGCAGGAGGTGTGGTCTCTGTGAGAATCTCATCCTGCTGGACCTGAGGCATCTGCTCATCTTGGGGTAGCTCTGGAGGTGCAGGCATAGCTGGGGCTCCCTGGGGTGCAAAGTAGGCTGCCAAGTGATGCCATTTGTCGAGAGAGAAGTCCTCTCGGCAATGGCGGCGCCTCTCAAGACGGGGCTCTTCAGGATAGCCCAGGTGCTCTAAAATATGGCAGAGGAGCCTCGGAAATAGTAATGGGATGCCATCTGCCCTCTGAAGCTTCTTCTGATGGACTTTCTCTTCAAAATGAAGAAGAGAAGTCATAATCAAATGATGAGGGCCGAAGAAATAGCCCTCAGAAATCCTAAATAACGCCTCAAGTATAGCTCCTCGCCTCTGAACTTTGTGCTGAAGTGGGAAAATGTTGGCACGCAGGAGCACATCAATAAGGAGCATCCCAGATGGAAGCTCTCTCCTAGTCAACACTGAGGCTGTAGAAGTCCCCCTGGACAAAATACGGACCATGTCACTCTGAGAGAATGAGGACCACTCCCTGAAGTCTGCCTGAATCACAGGCTCATAAGGTATACGGAGGGCCTCAGCAATGTGACGAGCTCCAATGGCACCCTGGCGTCCATCTATGGTAAATTGGATGAGGGTAGGATTGCGGAGGCCTAGAGTAGTCATAGATTGATAAAAATCTATAACTACTCTGGGATAGTAGAATTGCCTAGGAGTGAGAAGATCCTCCATGTGATACCTCTGCAGCAGTCGGAATGAATCTCTGAGCTCGGGCTGCTGTCTGAGGGCCTCTATATCAAAGTAGGTCTCGGAGTGGAAGGATCGATCTCTGCAATCCAAGTTGCCCTCTATCGGTGGTCCGGCTATCATGGGACGCCTGATAACGGTCTCGGGAGGCATATCCACAGGAATCCGAGGGTCCTCTGTAGGCGGCTCTGGCTGAGGCGCATGGGATGGCTCTCCAGGACCCGAGAACTTGGTTCTCTTCGCTGGTGGCCGAGAAACAGGGCTCGTGGCTTGATCAGCTGGTGGCACAGGGTCCGTGGGTGGCCTCCTGGTGGGGTATCGGCGCTAAGAAGGGGCTCCCCCCTCAGATGGGGGAATGGTCGGGGCCTGAACAGGTGGCGAAGCTGCGCCTCCCATGGCGGCTCGATGTGGTCGAGGTGTCGGTGAGGATGGGGAGGCGGAAAGGCCTCCTCTGGTCTTCGCCATGGCCGAAATGGAGGGAGGTGACTGTTCGGGATTCCAGAGGCTTCTCAGCTGGTGCGTGGGGGGAGTCCCTTGAGCTTCTAGACTTCAAGGGCTTATATAGGAATGGGGTTTGGGGGGTTTTTGATGTTTTAAAATTTTCCAAGGCAACCGAAAAGTCGTTTTTGGACGTTAGGCACAATTTCGGGGGTAAAATTTTAATTTAAAAGTCCGTTTAAAATTTTTGGAACTTAAAATTTTACCGTGCGAAATTTTCGCACCTTGGTCTGCAAATTTCGCACCTTGAAATTAGGTGTGCGAAAATCCCACCCCTTGAACTAAGGATTTCGCACCTTGAAATGAGGTGTGCGAAATTTTCGCACCTTGAACAGTAGTGTGCGAAATTTTCGCACCTTGTTTCGCACGGTGCGAAAATTGGCTTGAGGTGTGCGAAAATGGCACTCGTGTGCCAGGAGGGGATTTCGCACAGTGTGAAAATTTTCGCACCTTGAACAGTGGTGTGCGAAAATGGTTTTTAGGGAATTCGCACCTTGAACAATGGTTTTCGCACCTTGAAATAAATTTCGCACCTTGGTTTTGGGGTGTGCGAAATTTTCGCACCTTGAAATCAGGTGTGCGAAATTTTCGCACCTTGAAATCAGGTGCTCTGTTTCCTTGGTTTTACTCCCCTGTCTTGCTTTTGAAGAGTTCTCCACATCTTTCATGATTTTTTTCTGAAATTTATCATCAAAATTGACTTGAATTAAGACAAAATAAACTAAGATTGATGAAGAATTATAATAAAAAGAAATAAAAATAATGATATAACTATAAAACTATAACAAAAAATTCATGGACTTATTTAGTCCATGATACCCTGCTTTTCCTCAAAGTTGTGGTGGTTCAAGGAGGTTGATCTCCTCCTTGTCTGTACTGTAAGGCTCTATGAATGGCTTGAGACGATGGCCATTGACTTTGAAGGTTTGATTGCCTGTGGGATTGAATATTTCCACCACTCCGTTGGGATGCACTTCATGAATTATGAAAGGACCCGTCCACCTGGATTTTAATGTTCCTGGAAAAAGATGAAGTTTAGAGTCATAAAGCAAAACTCTTTGTCCTTTGGTAAAATTCTTCTGATTTACCAACTGATCATGCCATTTTTTCAATCTTGCTTTTGCAATTTTTGAATTGAGGTATGCATCATTCCTCATTTCCTCCAATTCATTCAAATCTAAACATCTCTTTAATCGGCTCTTGTCAAATCCATGTTGAGCTTTTTGATTGCCCACCATGCTTTATACTCAATCTCCATTGGAAGATGACACGCTTTGCCATAAACAAGGCGATAGGGAGACATTCCTAGAATGGTCTTGTAAGCGGTCCTATAAGCCCATAAGGAATCCAGGAGCTTGATAGACCAATCCTTCCTATTCACATTGACCACCTTCATCAATATATTTTTGATCTCACGGTTGGCCAACTCAACTTGGCCACTTGTTTGAGGGTGATAAGGTGTAGCTACCTTGTGCTTAACCCCATACTTGGCTAGAAGAGTCTCAAAAGGTTTATTGCAAAAGTGGGTTCCCCCGTCACTTATAATGGCCTTTGGCACTCCAAATCTTGCAAAGATGTTGTCCTTGAGGAATTTAAGTACCACCTTATGATCATTGCTCCTACATGGGATTGCTTCTACCCACTTAGAGACATAATCCACTCCCACCAAAATGTAGGAATGTCCAAATGACATTGGAAATGGTCCCATGAAGTCTATACCCAAGACATCAAAGATATCCACTATTAAGATGGGGTTCAAGGGCATCATATTTCGGCGTGTTAGCTTACCAAGCCTTTGACACCGATCACATCCCTTGCACATAGAGTGGGCATCCTTGAAAAAGAGAGGGCCACCAGAAGCCTGATTGGATCACTTTCATAGCTGTTTTCTGGGAGGCAAAATGACCTCCACATGCACTATCATGGCAATGGGAAAGAATTCCCGATTGCTCTTGCTCAGGAACACATTTCCTTATAATTTGATCTGCACAATATTTGAAAAGAAAAGGTTCCTCCCAATAATAGGCATGGATCTTAGCCAAGAAATGCCTCTTATCTTGGGCACTCCACTCACTTGGTACTTCTCCAGTAACCAAAAAGTTTGCAATGTGAGAATACCATGGAACTACATCTACTGACATGAGAGACTCCTCAGGGAAGTCATCATTGATAGGCAGACCATGTGAGTCATGTGCTATCACAAGTCTGGACAAGTGGTCAGCTACCACATTTTCTACCCCCTTTTTTATCCCTGATTTGGAGATTGAATTCTTGGAGCAAAAGAATCCATCTTATCAATCTTGCCTTGGCATCTTGCTTGGTTAGCAAGTACTTCAAAGCGGAATGGTCAGTGAACACCACTATAGAGGACCCTACCAAATAAGCACGAAACTTATCCAAGGCAAAAACTACTGCCAACAACTCCTTCTCAGTAGTTGTGTAGTTCTTTTGGGCCTCATTCAAAGTTTTGCTTGCATAATAGATCACATAGGGCTTTCCATCCTCTCTTTGCCCTAAAACAGCCCCCATAGCAAGATCACTTGAATCACACATTACCTCAAAAGGTAATTTCCAATTTGGGGCTCTCACTATTGGTGCAGTTGTGAGGAATTGTTTCAATTCCTCAAAACTCCTCTGACACTTCTCATCCCACACAAACTTGGCATCTTTTACCAAGAGCTCACATAGAGGTTTTGAGATTTTTGAAAATTCCTTAATGAACCTCCTATAGAACCCGGCATGTCCTAGGAATTGCCTAATTCCTTTAACATTTGTGGGAGGTGGCAACTTAACAATCAGCTCCACCTTTGCCTTATCTACCTCAATGCCATTTTTGGAGATGATATGTCCTAAGACAATTCCTTTTTGTACCATAAAATGGCACTTCTCCCAATTTAGCACTAGGTCTTTCTCAATACATCTATGGAGAACAGCTTCTAAATGCAACAAACACTCCTCATAAGAACTTCCATATACAGTGATGTCATCCATGAAAACTTCCATGATGCGTTCCACCATATCACTGAAGATGCTTAGCATACATCTTTGGAAAGTTGCAGGAGCATTACATAGACCAAAGGGCATTCTCCTATAAGCAAAAGTACCAAAGGGACAAGTGAAGGTTGTCTTTTCTTGATCTTCCAAATCAATTTCTATTTGGAAGTACCCTGAATAACCATCTAGAAAACAATAGAAAGGATGTCCTGAGACTCTCTCAAGGACTTGGTCCATGAAAGGCAATGGAAAATGGTCCTTCCTAGTCACTGAATTCAACCTCTTATAGTCTATACACACCCTCCATCCTGAGGTAGGACGTGTAGAGACTTCCTCCCCTTTCTCATTCTGGATCACAGTGATTCCAGATTTCTTTGGGACTACTTGGGTGGGACTCACCCACAAGCTGTCTGAAATGGGATATATGATCCCAGCTTGAAGTAGCTTCAAAACTTCACTCCTCACCACCTCTTGCATGTGAGGATTCAGTCTCCTTTAGGGTTGCCTCACTGGTTTTTCATCTTCCTCCATATAAATATGGTGGGTGCACACCAAAGGGCTAATCCCTTTCAGATCATAAATTTGTCATCCAATGGCTTTCTTACATTTTCTGAGGACTCCTAAAAGACTATCCTCTTGATCACTAGTGAGAATTGAGGAAACTACCACTGGACATTTCTCATCATCCTCCAAGTATGCATACTTCAAATCCACAGGAAGTGGCTTTAAAATAAGCTTTGGAGGGTCCTCCACAGCAACTCCTTCTGAGTCTTCCTGGTTGAACAGTGGTAAGATCTCTTCCCGTCTCCTCCAAGGAGACATAATGGCTAGCACATTAGAGGGTTCAGGGAACCCATCTTCAAGGACTTCCAGGCTTTCATTCAAGCTCTCCTCTAAACTCTTGTCACAGTGCTCTTCAACCAAAGTGTTGATCAAGCACACCTCCTCAAATCCTTCCTCCTCTTCAGGGTAAAGATGCCTCTTACATAGGTGGAATATGTTTAATTCCAATGTCATGTTTCCAAATGTGAGCTGCATCACCCCATTCCTACAATTAATGATAGCATTAGAGGTAGCTAGGAAAGGCCTCCCTAGGATGATTGGCACATAATTTTCTTCCTTGACAGAGGAATCAGTATCAAGCACCACAAAATCTACAGGATAGTAGAATTTGTCCACTTGAACTAGGACATCCTCTATCACTCCCCTTGGGATTTTGACAGACCTATCAGCTAAGGAGAGGGTCATGGTTGTGGGCTTTAATCCTCCAAGTCCCAGTTGCTTATACACAGAGTATGGGAGCAAATTCACACTTGCTCCCAAGTCTAGTAAAGCTTTTTCCACATGTGTCCCTCCAATGTTGACTGATATGGTGGGACATCCCGGATCTTTATACTTAACTGGGGACTTACTCTGAATGATAGCACTCACTTGCTCAGTGAGGAATGTATTCTTTGTCACCTGTAAACCTCTCTTGACTGTGCACAAGTCCTTCAGAAACTTTGCATATGTGGGGACTTGCTTGATCATATCAAGTAAAGGTATATTCACCTTCACTTGTCTCAGCACTTCAAGAATTTCTGATGAATTCTTGATTTCTTTCTTTCCATGTAAAGCTTGAGGAAAAGAGGGAGGCATATGTTTCTTCATCATATCCTCCTTAATCACTATCCTTGGTTCTTCTTGAATGCTTGATTTGGATGCACTTTTCTTCCCACTCTGCTCTTCTTGGTTATTGCCCTCTTTAATCAAGGATTTCTTTGACCTGAGTTCTTCATCATGCTCCACATTAGGCAAGGGTTGATCAACCTCCTTCCCACTCCTCAAAGTGATCACAGCTTTGACCTCTCTCAAATTTGAAGACTCACCATCTTGGGTTTCAACTTCATGAACACCCTTGGGATTTTGGCTTGGTTGAGAGGGGAACTTTCCCTTCTCAATCACTGTGTTTAGGTTGGTAAGCCTAGAGATGGAGTACTGAATATTATCTATCTTCTGAGATAGATCATTTTGCATCCCCTCCATTCTCTCAATTTGAGAACTCTCAACATTTTCAATCTTTTGATGCAATTGGGAGTTGATTGCCTTTTGTTCACCCACAAAGTCACCCATGACTTTACTCAGGTTCACAATGGCTTGCTCCACTGTAGAAGTTTGTTGAGGTGCTTGGGTTTGGCCTTATGGTTGGTATGGAGGTGGTCTTGGTTTCCAAGAAAAATTTGGGTGGTTTCTTCAGCTTGAATTATAGGTGTTACCATAAGATGCACTATTGTTGGGCCTAAATTGCCCCACAACATTTACTTGATCACCTAACATCTCTCTCACGGCTGGCATGGTTGGACACTCATCTACCACATGATCACATGATTGGCAAATGGTGCATGGCATGACATGGACTTGGGTATCGGAAATGGCTTGGACTTCATGTATCTTTTTCAACTCAAGTTCTTCCAACCTCCTAGCTAATGTTGCCACTTTAGCTTTCATGTCCACGTCTTCACTCAACATGTACATTCCAGCCTTTGGATTTTGGGTTTGTTGAGAGGGAAACTTTCCTTTCTCTCTTGAGTTGGGCTCATCCCATCCTCTTGACACCTCAGCCACGTAACTTAAAAAGTCCATGGCTTCTTCAGGATTCTTACTCATAAAATCTCCCCCACACATGGTTTCAAGAATTTGCTTCATGGAAGAAGACATTCCATCATAAAAATAGCTCACTAAGAGCCATGTATCAAAACCATGGTGAGGACAAGCATTGATGGCCTCCATATACCTTTCCCAACATTCATGGAACTTCTCATTTTCTTTAGTAGAAAAATTTGAGATTTGTCTCTTCAACCCATTGGTCCTATGGGTGGGGAAATTTTTTTTCAAGAACTCAGCCTGAAGATCAACCCAATTCCTTATGCTCCTTGGCCTTAAAGAATTTAGCCATATTTTTGCCTTATCCTTCAAAGTGAAAGGGAATAGCTTGAGTCTCATCAAGTCTATTGAAGCTCCTCCCTCTCTAAAGGTATTACACACCTCCTCAAACTCCTTGATGTGAGAAATGGATTCTCACTCTCCATTCCATGGAAAGTTGGTAGGAGGGGCACAATATGGGGCCTTATAACCAACTACTCAAGGGGAGACAGGATGCATGAGGATGCACTCATCCTTGGTGGATGCATTCTATCCCTCATGGATAGATAGGCATTGGGATTACCCCCTTGACCTTGTTGAGAATTCTGATCCTCTGGTGGAGGGTCCATGATATTTACACAGATATCCAACTCTGTGTCTTGAGGATTCTCAATCCTTACTAATCTTCCCTCTTTATCCCTAATCCAATAGGGCATGCACAAGTTACTTTTTACCTGAAATAAAACAAAAACAATAAAAACAAAAGAAACCTAGAAAAGTTAAGGTTAAAAAGAAAAATGAAAATAAACCTAACAAAAAACTAAATGAAGGAAAATGAAGTTAATGAAAAAGGAATTCACCAAACTTGTGATGAATTCACAAGTAGCCTCTTAAAGGTTGTATCACTGTATTGTGGCACCATCCCCGGCAGCGGCGCCATTTGATTCGCCTAAACCCAGTCGGGTTTTTTAATCAAAAACATTTATAAAACCTATGACCTTATACTGGCGTAGCAAAGCTACTATAGTATAGCAGTTCTAGGGTCGAACTCAGGGATGGGTTTTCACTCTATCAGTGACAGACTCTAAATTAGAAATTGATTCTGATGATTTCCTTTAGCACAAACTTGAAATTTAAAAGAAAATAAAATTGTTTTGAAAGTGGTGATTGAAACTAAACTCACATAGAACTATATAAAAAGTGGAAGAAAGAAAGTCTCCCTGAGCTAAAGGTTGCTAGGTTCAAGTTCAAGATGCAAAGTGGAAAATTCCGGATTTTTCTCCTCGCATTGGGGATTTAACCTATAGTTATTTCCCGAACCGGTATAGGTTTGACAATGAAGATTTAATCCATAAAAAGCCAATAGATATGGTAGTCAAGGTCCATTAATGGCTTAAGACACTATGGGCTATCACCTTGAATCACTTTCCAATGGCTCGTACATGATAACTAATGGACTGATATGGATCTAGCAATAAGCATCCACAGAGACCTTAAGCTTACCATGTACTGGCCAGTCAAAGTGATTCAAAGGGATTTAAGGCAAAACCTTGGCTTTAGAAGCCATTTATGGACTCCAACTACCTAAATTTAATGCACGGAAACTTTCCACCTTTTAATCTGGACTTTTCACCTAGCTTCCTTCACTCCAAGAAACTATTGGTTTAGCCTCTCATCCTCTGGGAAAACATCCTCAGAGGGTGTTTGGCTTCCAAGAAAATAGAAAATAGAAGAGAGAAAATATAAAGCAAAAGAGATCTCCGTATTTCACTAAGTAACAAATTTACATCAGTTGGTCTCCTGGAGAAAGCTCCCCGAAAGATCGATTTTTCAGTGATTACAAGAGAATTTATATAGGAAGGTAATTTTACCCTTCCTTGGATACTTCCTAGCTAAGGAATTACATGAGTGGCTGAATACAAGGAGAAAATGGAAATTTAGACACAAAAATATCAGAAGAAAAAGAGTCGGCAAAAATATCCAATTTTCGCACGCTGGAGTTCCAATTTCGCACTTTGGTTTGAGGTGTGCGAAATTTTCGCACTTTGGACTGAGGAATTCGCACCTTGATTTCCATCGTGCGAAATTGTCCCTCAACTTGATGCAGTTGTCTTCCGAAGGCCATATCTTTCTCATTTCAGCTCTAAATCGTACATGGTTTGAACCGTTGGATTCTTGACTTTCTGAGCTTTGAAATGGTATATAGAATGTAGAAAATGGACTTCGGAAAGTGCTCCAAAAGTGCAATGAAAGACTGCAGCTGTGTCCCCTGTTTTCATCCCTTGTTTTCCTCTTCTCCATTGTTCTTTCCTTGTATACTTTGAACGACTAAGGCAAAGGATTATGAGGCTCCATAGCTTGGTTTCTTCATAAATTTAAGCTTTCCAAAAGCTTTGCCATGAACTATATAAAGCTCTCCTTCATTCTTAAATTGCTTTGGTGAGCATAAAGCTATCAAAAAGCACCAAAACTTAACACAATTGTTAGAAACGATTGCAAGGGTCTCTAACATGTTAATTGAGTTAAAAGGTAATAATTACTACTCAAGGTTGTTTAAAAGAGCTAATTACAAGCTACAAAATAGCATGTTTTGAGTAGTAATCAGTCCTAGATGTTGTTCACCCGATCCATCATATCTACCATAGTACCCATAACGAGAATAATTATTTGATTTAACGACTTTAATTTTCTTTCCAAGTTGATTTTCAACTTCAACTTTATAAGATTTGAAAATGTCCAATGGTTGAGATTTCTCATGAATCAAATATAGGTACCCATAACGAGAATAATTATTTATGAAAGTAATAAAATACTATTGACCATTCCAAGAAGCCATAGGGCATGACCACAAATATTAGTATGAATTAATTCCAAGACACCTGAACTCCTGTTGGCACCAATTTTTTTTAACATTTATATGCTTTCTCTTAATGCCATTTCGCAGCCAAGTACACCCGTTTCGCAGGTACGAAATGGTTGTGAAATCTCCATGCCTTGAAATCCTCCACTTCGCAGTCGAGACGCCAATTCGAAGGGTGTTTCGTAGCTACGAAACCACCCTTTGGCACACAAGTGCCATTTCGCAGCGTCGTACACCCGTTTCGCAGCTGTGAAATGGGCTACGAAAATGATGCCGAAATTTCTCTCGCTGCAAAAACGCCCATCCACTACGAAATCCACGTCTCCTCGCTGCGAAAAGTCCCGTCTGCTGCGAAAAGGACAGTGACCCTTGGTGTCCCTTTTAAACGGTATAAATTCCATTTTTTCTATTCTAAATCGTCATTTGAACTTCAAAAAGGTACCAAGAGGATCCAAGCCAGAGCACCCTCCCATTTGCCTCCTCCACCTGAGCAAGCCGCGCGCATCTCCAGCCGTATCCGCTGACACCGCCATGGCTAGAACACGAGGAGCTAAGTCTTCGTCCCCATCGACTCGCCTGAGAATCCTGAGAGATGCACCTATCCAAGGTTCCTCCTCCAAGCCGCCATAACCTCACCTCGTCCCACCTCCGGTCCAAAAAGCACCTATTAGTCCTTCGCCCAGGCGCTATAATACAAGAAGATCACTTACCATCGCCGGTGCAAGCTCTTCCAAAGGCCAAAAATCAGGTACCGATCCCCCAAAGAAGAAAGCCAATTGATCTGGCAGAGTCATCTTCAGAGCCTGAATCAGAGCCTACGCCATCTCCACCGCCAACCAAAAAGTCTCCACCACCTGCCAAGAAGCCTCAGCCATCTTAGACACCAGCAAGAGAATCTCAAATTCCCTCAGGCATGACTCCTGAGGTAGCTATCAGACGCCCCATGGTCACACAACCACCAATTGAAGGAAATCTGGATTGCAAAGCAAGGCCATTCCACTCCGAGCTCTGTTTCGACATAGCTACTTTCGGAATTCAGCCTAAGCTCAGGGAGTCCTTTCGTTTGCTACAGAGGTATTATATGGAGCATTTGCTGACTCCCAGGGATTTTTTCTATCCCCGTGTGGCATTGGACTTCTATCAGTCCATGACCACAAACCAGATCCGAGATCCTACAGTCATCCATTTTACCATAGACGGACAACATGGTATTTTGGGAGCTCGACATATAGCAGAGGCACTCCATATCCCCTATGAGCCAGCATGTCCAAAGGATTTTCGAGCTTGGACTCACCTTTCATAGATTGACATCGTTTATACTCTATCCAGAGGGGCATCCTCACGCCATTACATCCCGAGGAAGGAGCTTCCCCCCAGCATGTTCTTCATTGATGCACTCCTTCGCCATAACATTTTCCCACTTCAGCATTGGGTGCAGAGGAGAGGAGTGTTGTGGGAGGCATTGTATAGGATCTCTAAGGGATACTTCTTTGGCCCTCACCATCTCATCATGTCTGTTCTTCTATACTTTGAAGAGAAAGTGCATCGAAAGAAGCTGCTCCGAGCGGATGCCATTCCACTCCTCTTCCCCAGACTATTATGCCAGATATTGGAGCACCTGAGATACCCAGTACAGCCTCAACATGAGTGTAGACGTATTTGTAGAGAGATTTTCACTCTCGACAAATGGACCAGTATGACAGCTTATGGTGGTGCAGACCAGGGAGAACCAACTGGACCAGAGCATCTAGAGCAGCCAGTTGACATACCTGCTGACACTCAGCCACTTGCCCCTGCAGTGGCCTCTAGTGATCCTACACCAGAGGTTTCACCCTCTGCTCCTCAGGTCACACCACAACCTCCCCCTATTATTCCACCCACATCAGAGCCATCTCCTTCAGCTGAGCCAAGGATAGCTATACCGATTATCGAGTATAGAGGCCTATGCCACACTTTTCAAGCATTGGCTACTTCTCAGAGCATCCTCACTCAGCAGATCACAACCCTTCGTGCTCATCAGGAGCAAATTGTTGCCACTCAGGCCCAGCACACTGCCATCCTGAGGCAGATTTAGGATTATCTCGGCATTATATTAGCTCCTAAGCATGCCACTCCTAGCTCATCAGAGCCAGCACAGGCCCCTCCTTTCATGCATGAGACTATGCCTCCTGAGGAGCCTCCTACAGGGGATGCAGAGACAATTGAGCCATCATCTCCACAACATCATCCACCCACCATTTGATCATTTTGATAGTTTATTTTATATCCATTTCGTTTATGTATGTCCTTTATGAAATCCTACGCTTTTGGTTTTATATATACTGGGATTATTTGTATTACTTGTATTACTTGTTTTCATTTTGTACTCACATGAATTAAAGTAATACAAATCTATCACTTTTTTTATCACTCTTAGCATTATTTTATTCTTATTTCCTCTACTCATATATTTTATTCTTTTTGAAACATGTGGTTTCTCCAATCAATATTCGAAATTGATATCACTCAGGAGATACCACTTCCTCCCTATAATCTCAATCGCTCATGCCACATTGAGGACAATGTTCAGCTTGGTTAGGGGGAGAGTTGAGGAAAGAAGTTTTTTGTTATTTATGCTAAGTTATTTTGGTAATTTAGTTGATTTTTGTTTAATTTTCAAAATTTTTAAAGTTTTTATTCTACTCTCCATGGTTATTAAGGAAAAAATTTCAAATTAAAATGGGAGAAATTGAATTTTTGTTTTTCACTTGACTTAGAATTTGTATTATGCTTACTAAAGTTGATGAATTGTTGAAACTTCTATTGAATTCAACCTTAGTTCTTCCACTTTAAGCTATTCACACACCGTGCACAATAGATTCTGATTATAAGATGAAAAACTATTTCCCTCTTGACTTAGGAAAATTTTAGACTTGATACCTTTGACCTCATTTAATAGTGTTGGGACACCTTATAAAAAGCCAATGAGTCTTTGAAAAAAAAGAGAAAGAAAAATGTTTTCTTGCCTTGAAACCCGAGCAAGGTCTGAGGGGTATATGGTGAAAATCTTTAAAACCTGGTGCCCTAAGCCTTCATTGGTTGGGGGCCACCGACCTCAATGCTCGTTACAAGGGTGAATAGGTGAAGTTTAACATACTGTCTTGGGTATTAAAATTCATTCTCAAAAGTCCGGGGTAAAATCCGAGGAGTTAGTGGTTGAAAAATCCTTAAAGCTTGATGCCCTAAACCTTAATTGGTTGGGAGCCATCGATGGACCCCCGTTACATGGACAATTTAGAAAAGAATACCTTTAAGCCTTGTACTCCTACAATGAAAAAAAATTGTGAAACAAAAGGGTGCGTTCTTAGCCTATTGAATTTGGTCAGTTTTCTAAGTGTTAAAAAAGAACTAGGTTGGGGGGAGAGATTAGTTCAGCATACTATATTCAGAAGCTATCAACTAACACTTAGATTTTTGTGGAAGAGTAAGGTTTGGTCCTTTGGAAGTAGAAATGATTTTAGAGCTTCAATTTGCATAATGCCTTCTCTTTATGAATTGTGTTTAGCAAAGTATTGATAACTCTTGTTGAAATTTGAGTTTATATTTCTTTAATGTTCCATGTAAGAGTTTGATCATCATGCCACTTAAAATTTTTTGGAAGTGATAAGCATGATCTTGTAAAGTATATTACTTTTTAGTACTTTTTCTCTCCTTTATTGCTAAGGGACTAGCAATATGTCGGTTATGAGGAGTGTTTACTACTTAAAAAGTGCTATTTGATAGCTTGTAATTAACTCTTTTAAACACTTTTGAGTAGTAGTTATTACTTTTTAACTCAATTAACGTATTAAGGACCTTTGCAATCATTTCTAATCACTTTGTGTAAGTTTTGGTGTTTTTGTTAGTAATTTGATCACCAAAGCAATCCGAGATTGAGGAGAGTTCTTTGGAATCCATGCCAAAGCAATGGAAAGCTCAGAAACATGAAGAACCAAAGCTTTGAAGCTTTAAAGTCCTTTGCCATAAGCAAATCTGGAATGCAAGGAGGGGAAGCAAAGAGAAATCTACCATGAAGCATTCTAGAGGACAGTCACTATCAGTCACTTTTAGAGCACTTCCTGGAGCTTAATTTATGCATACTATATGTTGTTTTGAAGCTCGGGAAGTTAGAAATCCAATGCTTCAAACGGTGCATGATTCGGAGTTGAAATGAAGTAGTTACAGCCATTGGAAATCGATCACTCCAAGCTGAAGGCAAATTTCGCAGGGCTGCGAAATCAGCCTTTGGCTACGAAATGGTGTCCTTCATGCTGTGAAATTTCGCAGCCCTCTTGCATGGCTGCGAAATTCTCCTGAAGCTTCCCGATATTTGCGACCGACATTTTGAGATTTTTTTGCTTTAGATATTTGATGCTAAATCCCCAAACTCTCCTTGTAACCCACCTATCATAGGATTCCTTAGTCTTTAAGCAAGAACGAAGGGTAAATAAACCCATATTTAATGCTTGTAAGTTTCCATTAAAGTGGAGAGACGGAAGCTTGTTCTAACAACTTTTGTATAGTTTTTGAAGGAAGTAAAATTCAGAGCTTTTGCTCTACCTTACCTACTTTGATTGTATATATTTATTTAATTTTTCTTACTAGCCAAACAAGCTCTGAGGATAATTCCTCAGAGAATGAGTGGCTAGGCTTTTAGTTCCTTGGAGCTAAGGTTGCCGGGAAAGGTTCCAAATGTAAGAATTGGTAGTTTTGTTGTTTCAGCCATTAATGAAGAGAAAGTGTGACCCATTAATGATTTCTATGTTTTTAGTTAACTTAAAACACCTATAATTCACCTGAGCCAACACTTGGTAAGGCAAGTGATCTCCGTCCATGGAGATGCACCAGTTTACCTCTTGCGAGCTTTTGGGAGGTGACTTGTAGGTAGGATTTTCTAGAATTGGCAACACTTGGTAAGCTTTTGGACTCCAATGAGACATCCATTAGTTATCTTTTGCGAGCTTAAGAAGGGAAGTCCAAAGTTAATGATCACTTTGATTGGCAAACGCTAAGTGAGAGGTACGAGCCATTGCAAGTTGCATCAGTGAGAGGAAATTAGTGCTGAAATCCATTAAAGGGAAGCATCTATACAACACCGGTTAGAGAATTGACTATATGTTCATTCTCTAATGCGAGGAAATGAACCAAGTGACCAGAACTCTGTTTTTACATGAGGAGCCTCCCTTGTGAACCTAAAACTCCAAGGAATGCTTTTCTTCATAAGTAATTCTCATTACTTTCTTTTTGGTTAGCTTAAAACAAAACCTTTTTCAACCAAAGTTTATGTTTTTTTTTTTCTTAAGCTAACCTTGAAATGAAAAAGCACCAATTTAACTTTGAATTGGTATCAGTTGTGAGTTGAAAACCCTTCCCAGTGAACTATCCTAGAGCCACTATGCTATATTAGCTAAAGATATCCTAATGCATGGTGATATAGGTTATAAATTTTGTTAATTACTCCCTCAATCAAGGAACACCAGTTGGACATGAATCAGCTGAGACACCAATTGGGAACCACGAATCAGTGAGATTCCATGTCTGAGGCACCATAGGCCCCTGCCATTCCACCTTCTAAGGGTGGAGTGCCACCTAGTCCTCCTCAGCGAAGGTACGAGACGATGAGACCACCCACTACACCTGGGGCAAGCAATTTGTGCCCCAAGAAATCAATTTGTCGCCCTCCTACAAAGAAAGCCAGAGTTTCAGGCCTAGGAGAGTCATCAACACCTCCATAGCCTCAACTGCCTACTACAGAGTCTCAGATTCCTGCTGGGATGACTCCGAAAGGGATTATCAAACGACCTATGGTTACACAGCCACCTATAGAGGGAAATTTGGATTGCCGAGCTAGGCCATTCCACTGCGAGCTATGCTTTGATAGAGAGACTTTCAAACACCAGCCAGAGCCTAGAGATTCATTCCACCTACTGCAGAGATACCATTTAGAGTACCTAATGACTCCAAGGGATTTCTTTTATCCCCGAGTAGCATTAGACTTTTTTCAGTCTATGACTACGCATCGCGTCCCGGGTCCTACTATTATCCACTTCACTATTGATGGACGCCATGGTATCTTAGGAGCCAGACACATTGCAGAGGCCCTGCACATTCCATATGAGCCTATGAGTCCAGCAGATTGCAGAGAGTGGGCTCATTTTTCTCAGAGCGACATGGTCCGTATATTGTCCAGGGGGACATCCACACACTCATTTCTTTTTAGGAAGGAGTTTCCGCCTAGGATGTTTCTTCTGGATATGTTGTTGCGCTCCAACATATTTCCACTTTAGCATATGGTGCAGAGGAGAGAAGCTACACTAGAAGCCTTGTTTAGGATATCAGAGGGTTTTTACTTTGGCCCTCATCATTTGATTATGACCTCTCTTCTTTACTTTGAAGAGAAGGTCCATAGGAAGAAGCTACAGAGAGCATATGCCATTCCACTACTTTTTTCTAGGCTGCTCTGTCAGATATTAGAGCATTTGGGCTATCCTTCTGAGCCTCAGCTTGAGCGCTGACGCATTTTTTGAGAGATATTCACTCTCAACAAATGGAATCATATGACAGCTTATGTTGCACCTCTAGGAGCCCCAGCTAGGCCAGCACATCCAGAAATACCACAGGACGAGCAGCCACAGCAGGCACAGCAGGCTGAGATACCTGCGGAGATCATACCACTTGCCCCTACAACACCTTCTACAGTGCTCACGCCTGAGGCTACATCTTCTGCTCTTCCTACCACTCCTGGGACTCCACCAGTCGTACCAGCTACATCAACGCCTCCTCCACCTGAGTCTACTATCACCATATCTACTTCAGAGTTCAGAAGCCTATGTCATACATTGCAGACATTGACTACTACTCAGAGCGTTCTTGCCCAGTAGATGGTAGTCATACGTGCACATCAGGATCGGCTTATTGCCACCCAGACCTAGCATACTGCCATCCTTAGGCAGATACAACAGCATTTGGGTATTTTGTCACCACCTGAGAGTGATATGCCTGGTCCATCAGAGCCTACAAATCCATCTTAGGAGGCTCTTCCAGCAGAGCAGACTGTGCCCCATGAGGAGACTACTACAGTAGAAATCAAGACTCCGATCTAGAGCACTCAAACTACCACAGCCGAGCCATCGTCTCCACACGATCCTCCCACCACTACCTGGTCATCTATCTACTTTTTTGTATTTACTTATTATAGTAGAACTCGTAATCCCATGTTTTTTTATGTTTTATATACTGGGATTGGATGTATTACTTGTTCACAATTCATATTGTACTTTCTTAAAGTAATACATATACATCATTTTTTAGCATACTTGGCATACTATTATTTTATTTCCTCTACCCATATTTTTTTCTTTGTTTTTGAATCATGTTGTTTCTCCTAGACGACTCAGACTCCATGTCACTCAGGAGACACCACTTCCTCCCTCTATTTTCAATCCCTCTTGTCACATTGAGGGCAATGTTCAGCTTGGTTGGGAGGAAGAGAGTTGAGGAAGGAAGTTTTGCTATTAATGCTAAGTTATTTTGGTAATTTAGTTTTTTTTTTTTTTGCTTAATTTTTAAATTTTTTTAAGTTTTTATTCTACTCTTCAGGGTTATTAAGGAAAAATTCTCAAAATGAAATGGGAGAAATTGAATTTTTGTCTTTTTACTTGACTTAGAATTTGTAGTATGCTTATTAAAGTTTATGAATTGTTGAAACTTCTATTGAATTCAACCTTATTCCTTCCACTTGAAGCTATTCACACACTATGCACACTAGGTTCCGATTATAAGATGAAAAACTATTTCACCCCCTTGACTTAGGAAAATTTAGACTTAGTACTTTTGACCTCATTTTAATAGTGTTGGGACACCTTATAAAAGGCCAATGAGCTTTTGGAAAAAAGAAAGAAAGAAAAAAATGTTTTACTTGCCTTGAAACCCGAGCAAGGTCTAAGGGGTATATGGTGAAAATCTTTAAAACCTGGTGCCCTAAGCCTTCATTGGTTGGGAGTCACCAACCTCAATGCTCGTTACAAGGGTGAATAGGTGGAGTTTAACATACTATTGGTGCTTAGGTATTAAAATTCATTCTCAAAAGTCTGGGGTAAAATCCGAGGAATTAGTGGTTGAAAGATCCTTAAAGCTTGATGCCCTAAACCTTAATTGGTTGGGAGTCATCGATGGACCCCCGTTACATGGACAATTTAGAAAACAATACCTTTAGCTTTGTACTCCTACAATGAAAAAAATTGTGAACCAAGAGGTGCTTTCTTAGCCTATTGAAGGTTGTTAGTTTGCTAAGATTTGAAAAAGAGCTAGGTTAGGGGGAGAGATTAGTTCAGCATATTATATTCTGAAACAAACAAGTAACACATATATTTTTGTGGAAGAGTTAGGATCGATCCTTTGGGAGTGGAAATTATTTTGAAGCTTAAATTTGCATAATGTCTTCTCTTCATGAATTGTTATTAGACAAGTTATTTGATAACTCTTGTTGAAGTTTGAGTTTTACATCTTTAATGTTCCATGTGAGAGTTTGATCATCATGCCACTTGAAATTTTTTGAAGTGATCAGCATGATGTTGTAAATTATAGTACTATTTATTTTTATTTTTCTCTCATTCATTGCTAAGGGACTAGCAATATGTTGGTTGGGTGGAGTGATTACTACTCAAAAAGTGTTATTTTATAGTTTGTAATTAACTCTATTAAACACTTTTGAGCAGTAGTTATTACCTTTTAACTCAATTGACATGTTAAGGACCCTTGCAATCGTTTCTAATCAAATTGTGTTAAGTTTTGGTGTTTTTGATAGCTTTTTTATCACCAAAGCAATTCAAGATTGAGAGAGAGCTCTATATAATCCATGGCAAAGCAAATAGAAGTTCATTTACATGAAGAATCCAAGCTTTAGAGCTTCATAGTCCTTTGCCAAAGCCAAATCAAGAATGCAAGGAGGAAAAACAGAAAGACGAATCTAACATGAAGAAATTAAAGAGGAGAGCAGCTTCAGGACACATTTCGAGCACTTCTTGGAGTCCATTTTATACACAGAATATATCGTTTCGAAGCTCGGGAAGTCAGGAGTCCATCGCTTCAAACGATGTGCAAATCAAAGCTGAAATAAAGAAGTTATGGCCATTGAAAGACAACCGCACCAAGTTGAAAGATGATTTCGCAAGTTGTGAAATCACAAATTCAACTTGCGAAATCAAAGTCCAACTTGCGAAATGGACACTTTCAACTTGCGAAATTTTCACAAGTCATGTTTCAACTTGCGAGATCCACCTGTGTGATCCCAGATATTTGTGACCGACTCTGTTATATTTATTTTTTTTTCAGATATTTGTTGTTTAAATCCCTATTTTCTCCTTGTAATCCACCAATCATAGGATTTCTTAGTTAGGAAGTAAGAAGGAAGTGTGAATAACATTTCTATATAATCTATTGTAATTTTCTTTTAAAGATATCTCAGGAGTTTTTTCTCAGAGACCAACTTTTGTATAGTTTTGAAGAAAGTAATACACAGAGCTTTGCTCTGTCTTACCTACTCATTTTGATTGTATTTTTCTCACTAGCCAAACAAACTCTGAGGATGTTTTCCCAGAGGATGAGTGGCTAGGCTTTTTGTTTCTTGGAGTAAAGGAAGCTGGGTAAGGTTCCGAATGCAGAATTGGAAGTTTTGTTGTTTCAGTTTTTAATGAAGAGAAAGTGTGACCCGTTAATGGTTTTTATCTTTTTAGTTAACTTAAAATGCCTTAAAATCACCTGGGCCAACACTTGGTAAGGCAAGTGAACTCCGTCCATTGAGTTACACTAGTTTATCTCTTACAATCCTTTGGGAGGTGGTTTAAAGGTAGGATTTTCTAGAATAGCCAACACTTGGTAAGCTTTTGGACTCTAAGGAGACATCCATTAGTTATCTTTTGCGAGCTTTTAATGGGTAATCCAAGGTTAAGGATCACTTTGAATGGCCAATACAAGGTGAGGGGTATGAACCATTGCAAGATGATTCAGTGACAGGGAATTAGTGTTTGAATCCATTAAGGGAAAGCATCTATACCACACCGGTTCGGGAAATAACTCTATGTTAAATCCCCAATACGAGGAAAAGATTCAAGTGACCGGAATTCTCTTTTTGTATAAGGAACCTGAACTCAGTGATCTAAAAACTCCAAGAAACACTTTTCTTTGTAAGTAATTTCCATTACTTTATTATTGGTTTCACTTAAAAACCAACCTTTCCAAACATCTTTATGTTTTTTTTTAAAGCTAACCTTGAAAAGAAAAAGCACCAATTCAGTTTTGAACTAATATCAGTTGTAATTTGAAAACCCATCCCAGTGAACGATCCTAGAGCCACTGATTCGTGCCCACTTGGTGTATCAGCTGATTCATGTCCAGCTGGTGCTCCTTGATTGAGGTAGTAATCAACAAAATTTATAACCTATTACACCATGAACTAGGGTAGCAAAGATAAAGCTACTATAGCATAGTGGCTCTAGGATCGTTCACTGGGATGGGTTTTCACTTCACAAATGATGTTAATTCAAAGTTGAATTGGTGCATTTTCATTTCAAGGTTAGCTTTAAAAGAAAACATAAAGATGTTTGAATAAAAAAAAAAGTTTGGTTTTAAACTAACCAAAAAATAGTAACTGATTTTACTTACAAAGAAAAGTGTTCCTTGGAGTTTCAGATCACTAGGCTCAGATTCCTCATACAAAAAGGGAGTTCCGGTCACTTGTTTCTTTTCCTCGCATTAGAGAATAAACATATAGTTCCTTCTCCAACTGGTGTTGTACAAATGTTTCCCATTAATGGGTTTAAACACTAAATCCCTCTCACTGATGCATCTTGCAATGGCTCATACCTCTCACCTAGCACTTGCCATTCAAGGTGATCTTTAACCTTGGATTACCCGTCAAAAGCTCGCAAGAGATAACTAATGGATGTCTCCTTGGAGTCCAAAAGCTTACCAAGTGTTGGCTATTCTAGAAAATCCTACCTTCAAACCACCTCCCAAAGGCTCGCAAGAGATAAACTAGTGAATCTCCATGGACGAAGATCACTTGCCTTACCAAGTGTTGGCTCAGGTGAATTAAAGGCGTTTTAAGTTAACTAAAAAGATAAAAACCATTAACGGGTCACACTTTCTCTTCATTAAAAACTAAAACAACAAAACTTCCAATTTATGCATGTGAAAACTTACCCGGCTTTCTTCACTCCAAGAGACAAAGAGCCTAGCCTCTCATCCTCTGAGGAAAAATCCTCAGAGTTTGGTTGGCTAGAAAGAAAAAGAACGAGAAAACAAAAATATATATGAAAAGCAGAGCAAGTGCTCTGTATTTTACTTCCTTCCCAAAAGTGTACAAAGGATGCGTCTGAGAACAAGCTCCCGACTCCCTCTCTTTTAAAGAAAATTACAAACTATATATAAGAGGTTATTCACCCTTTGTTTTTGCTTAAAGACTAAGGAATCCTATAATTGGTGGGTTACAAGGAGAAAATGGGGATTTAGACATCAAAAAATCTGAAGCAAAATATCCAAAAGTGTCGGTCGCAACTATCGGGAAGCTTCAGGACCGTTGCACTGTGCAAAATGGCTGCGAAATCATTTTGCAGCAAAAGGGTGATTTCGCAGCCGTGCAAAATTCTCCCTTCAGCTTGGAGTGATCGGCTTGCAATGGTTGTAACTCCTTCATTTCAACTCCAAATCGCGCACCGTCTGAAGCATTGGATTTCTGACTTCCTGAGATTCAAAACAACATATAGCATGTATAAATTGGACTCCAGGAAGTGCTCCAAAAGTGGCTGACATGACTGTCATCAAGAATGCTTCATGGCAGATTTCTCTTTGCTTCCCCTCCTTGCATTCCGGATTTGCTTATGGCAAAGGACTTCAAAGCTTTGGTTCTTCATGTTTTTGAGCTTTCCATTGCTTTGCCATGGATTCCAAATAACTCTCCTCAATCTCGGATTGCTTTGGTGATCAAAAGCTATCAAAACACCAAAACTTAACACAATTTGATTAGAATTGATTGCAAGGGTCCTTAACATGCCAATTGAGTTAAAAGGTAATAACTACTACTCAAAAGTGTTTAAAAGAGTTAATTACAAGCTATAAAATAACACTTTTTGAGTCGTAATCAGCCACTATGCTATGCTAGCTAATGCTACCCTAGTACATGGTGAAATAGGTTTATAAATTTTGTTGATTACTCTCGTCTGAGGGCCGAAATCAAGGCACACCAGTTGATTAAACACCAATCAACAGGACATACACCAGCTGGGCACAAATCAGATGGTTTCTAGAATCGTTCGATCGATAGCTTGAAACAAATAATTTTTCACCTTCAAGTCTTTCAGCTTCATCTCATCAAGCTTCTTCTGTTGCACCTCTGTCAATACTGCTCCGCTTTCTGGCTCAACATAACCAGTCTCCACAAGACTCCAGTACTCCTTAGATCTTAAAAAAATTTCCATCAACATGCTCCAATGATCATAATGACCATCAAATCGAGGAATAGTAGGTTGCACAAAATTCCCTTCAGTTGTCATCTCTCTTGTTGCTGCAAATTACAAAAGCTGCTGCTTTGAACCTGGCTCTGATACTAGAATGTTGTTAATTAAAACTGAATGGAAGAAAACTAGGAAAATCCACATCTATTGATCAACAACCTTAGCTAATAAAATAGCCTTACAATAACCAATTAATAAGAAAAACAGCCCACGTTTTACACTAACAAATAACGTGGTAAAGAGTAGAGAATAAGTTAAAGCTGAAAACTACCCTACTTATAAAACCACCTTGCTTAACAGGGATTATTAAAACAAAAAAAAAAAAAACAATCAGAAAACTTAAATCTTGACACCCTCCCTTAAACTAACTACTAACAACAATTAGTTTACATCTGGAACTTCACGAACACCCATCAACTCTCTCAACTTCAGAAACATGTTAAGCTTGAGAGGCTTAGTCATCACGTCTGTAATTTGATCTTGTGTACCACAATGAACTAATTCCACTACTCCTTCTTTAGTAAGATCACGCAGAAAATGAAAGCGAACATCTATGTGTTTGCTTCATCCATCCATCACTGGATTCTTTGATAATTTAATTGTTGAACTATTGTCACAAAACACAATAGTACAATTACCTTGTGTATGACTGAGCTTCTCCAAGATTCTCCTCATCCAAACAGCTTGACATGCACAGGATGTTGCGGCTATGAATTCAGCTTCAATTGTGGAGAGTGAAACAACAGGCTGCTTTCTAGAGGACCAAGACACAGCTCCGGAACTCAACATGAATACATACCTCGATGTGCTTTTCCTATCCTCCAAATCACCGACATAGTCACTATCAGTAAAGACAACCAATTTATCATTCCCTCCCTTCTTGTAGAAGATCCCAAGATTTGTTGTGCCTCTCAAATATCTTAACACCCTCCTTGCAGTCTGTAAGTGAAGCTCAGTTGGTTGCCCCATGTATCTACTAATATTAAGTCAAGTCGAGTTGCTATTAGATACATGAGACTCCCTACCATTTGCTTGAAGAATGTTGCATCAACCTTGACTCCATTTTCATCTTTGAAGACTTTAAAACTTGTAACAATCGGACTATGGATAGAATTGCTCTCCTCCATCCCAAATCTTTTCAACACATCTAAGGCATATTTCTTTTTACTGATGTAAATGCCATCAGTCTTCTGCAACACTTCAAATCCAAGAAAATGCCTTATCTTTCCCAAATCAGTCATATCGAACTCAAGCATCATAGAGCTCTTGAACTCATAAAACATTGATTCATCATTTCCAGTAAAAATGAGGTCATCAACATACAAACTCAAAATTAAAATTTTACCTCCTTTGCTTGTTTTGAAGAATAAGGTATGCTCACTATGGCACCTCTCAAATCCTTCATTCACAAAGTGTGCTTCTATACGACTAAACCAAGCTCGTGGAGCTTGTTTGAGTCCGTATAAGGCTTTCTTCAGTTTGTACACCTTGTACGGATTGTCCTTTTGCTCATAGCCTCTTGGTTGGTCAACAAACACCTCTTCACTTAGCTCTCCATGAAGAAAGGCTAATTTCGCATCTAGTTGGTAAATTGTCCAATTTCTTTGAGCTGCAAGAGCAATAATCATTCAAACTATATCCATCCTTGCCACCGACGCAAAAACCTCTATGTAATCAACCCCATGTTGTTGGCAGATCAGAGGGTTGGCCATGTCCATCAACTCCCCTTGTGTTCGTCGTGGGCGCTTGGGTGAATGCACTATAAGGCTAGGGTATGCGCCTTTCCTAACAGCAATTGCTTTTAGGAGAGTTGGTAGCACCTAAGGTCCTACAAGTGGTATCAGAGCCAAGGTCACGGGTTCGAACCCTAGGGGTGTCGCTGAGGGGGAGATTGTTGGCAAATCAGAGGGTTAGCCATGTCCATCAACTTGTTGGCAGATCGAAGGGTTGGTCATGTCCATCAACTCCCCTTGTATTCGCCGTGGGCGCTTAGGTGAATGTACTATAAGGCTAGGGTATGCGCCTTTCCTAACAGCAATTGCTTTTAGGAGATTTGGTAGCGCCTGAGGTCCTACATAGAGGTTGAGAAGGGATTGCCTTGATTCTGAGTGCTGCATGGGTACCTTCATGGCCAGCCACTTCGATAGACACTATTGTAGCAAGTGCAATCTTGCCTATGTTTACCAGCAGGAAGGATGGAGGGTATTGGTCTTGTGATTTCAAGGAAGTTTGGATTCTCATATGGCACGAGCAAAGGAGATGGGATAAAGCTCTCGTTCCTGCCAGCATTCTTCTATCTGTGGGTTTCATTCTCTTTATCTTTGACATCATTTAGCATGGCCACCTTTTGCATGGCCACCTTTGGGCCACATGTCACTCTCCAAATTCCATTTTTCGATTTAAAAATAATCCCCTAATCCTTTTTTGCAAATAGTTTTCCAATTTTTAGTTCTTCCAATAATCTTCATTCTTCATACGCTTATCCCTCCTTAGAATTTTAGGTCAGCAAAATCCTATTTTTCACGTTTGTCTATTTAATTATTATTATTATTATTATTTTATTTATTTATTTATTCATTCCTTTTTTAAAAAAAATAAAAAAATAAAATTCCATTTTTCAACAATTCCACAAAATTCTGATCTCCAAATTTAATTTCCAATTTCCAAAATTCCAATTTTCGCAATTACTTATCCAATCATTATTATTTCCATTATTACTATCATTCCGTTTATTTGTTTATTCACTTATTCATTTATTTAAAATTCTTTCTCCAAATGATTCTTCAAATTTCCAATTTCTAAACTCAATTTCCAATTTTCACAATTATTTATCTAATCATTATTATTTTCGTTATTACTATTATTCCGTTTATTTATTTATTTAAAACTCCATTTCTAAGTAATTATTCAAATTTCCAATTCCTAAATTCAATTTCTAGTTTTCACAATTATTTATCTAATCATTATTATTTTTGTTATTGTCATTATTCCGTTTATTTATTCATTCACGTATTCCGTTGATCACTTTTATTTCCGTTATCACTATTACTTTAGTTATTTATTTATTTATTTATTCATTTGTTTAAAATTTCATTTCTAAATAATTCTTCAAATTTCCAATCTCTAAATTCAATTTCCAATTTTCACAGTTATTTATCTAATCATTATTACTTACGTTATTATTATTATTATTCCATTCATTTATTTAAAATTTCATCTCTAAATAACCCCCCAAAATTCTAATTTATGAATTTAACTCTCAATTTCTAAAATTCCAGTTTTCACATTTATTGATTTATTTATTATTATTATTAGCATTTTATTTGTTTATTTTCAAAAGAATTCCACCTTCGACTTGAACGATTTACAAATATTCCAATTTATATAATTAAATTTTCACAGTTTCTGCTTCTCAAATAATTTTCAATTCCGGTTTCTTTCAAATTTAATCTCCAAGTTTCCGATCCTCAAATTTAATTCCTGAAACTTCAATTTTCAAACAATCCTTGAGACTCCAATTTTCTCTTTAACAGTTTTAAGTTCACTCTTGTTTCCAAATAATCTTATGTTCTTCTCGATTCTCAATAAGCACGAAGACAATTTTCATAATTCTAGACTAATGGAACTTGTGAGATTAATTCATGCGAGATCGATTGGGCTTTGGTTGGACCCAACATATGTGATTTTCTCATTGACTGTTTGATTGATATACTTGATTGGTTTGCCTCATTTTGTGACCATGCACGTGGTTATTCTGTATTTGTGCACTAACCTTGTCTCTTATGATAGCGCTCAGCTTGTGACTAAGGTACGCCTTGTACCCGATAGTGTTTATTAATTTATTTGTTATCATGCGTGTCTTATTTTCATACATTTGATTACTATTCAGTATCCATGTTTAATCAATCAATTATCATGCTTGCTACATCTTATTTAGTAGAGACCTGTTTTTAGGGACTTAGATGGGTGATACGGTTTTTACCGTACCTTCCCAATAAGTAACTTGACCCCCGGACCCGACTCGATTTTTCACAAACATGTTTTTCCTTCAGGAGTCACACTTGGGGTTTTTCTTTCTTATTTTGTTTTCCCTTTAAAAATAAAACAAAAATAAGTGGCGACTCCAATTCATTTTCTAAAGAAATAAATCATTCTCAAATAAAAAACGAGTTTCATCATCAAGTGAGAACGCATCATGCGAAATGCGGGGTCCACACTAGTTTTCTATGTTCAATTCCCATATGCTTAATTAAGACAATCAAGGTTGAATCATATAATTTTTTAAATTTTCCACTCAATTAATTGCAAAGGTCTCGGGACTAGAGAAAAAAACCTCCAACTTGTGTTTTAACACTTTATATTCAAATTTCACTCATCTAATTTTATTTAAATTTTCCAATAGTTGATTGGTGACATAATTAGATCCAAAAGCACCAAAGCTACTAAAGAGGCAGAAATCACTTCGAATCATAAACATCATTATTGAATGTGCTTTACAGAAAACGCACGTGTATAGGATAAGAAAATTAGAAAGAAAAATAAAAAATAAAAAATAAATTTAAAATGAATAAATTATTTTTATATGTTATTTTAAATTTATTTTATTTATTTTAACCTTTTGATATAAAAATTAAATAATTTAAAAATAAATAAAGTTACAATTAATTTTAATTATATTTAAATTTTTTTATATTTTTCATAAAATAACCATGAAAAAAATATTTTTTGGAACCTAAGCATTACCAAAAAAAAAAACAAAAGTCTCAAAGGATTTAAAAAATAAAACATAATTGTCAACTAGAATTGATAAATTTCAAGATATGTTGATAAACCTGTGCAATCTTTTGTGGCTGACTGTTGAGCAACCAGAATTAGTACCATTGCTCCCTTCCTCAATGAGGTATTACACCCCACTAAATTTAGGCGCATTGCACTGCAAAGGGCATACCCTGAAAGACGTAGACCGAACTGCTTCTAACTCTAAATTGTAGTATTAGATTGAGAATTTTATATTTTGGAAGAAGGAAAAGAATATTTTCTTTAGAAATGAATAATGAAATACATAGCAGGGAGTTTTGAAAGACGTAAAAAATCATTAAATTATGAAAAATCAATTAAAAGCATCCAATTTTGAGGTAATGGCTAATGAGTGCTTTTCTTTTTTAACTTTTGAGTAATAACTGATTGCTTAAAGAAAATAAAAGCTAACAGGTAGAGTAATAACTGATTGCTTAATGAAAATGAAAGCAATGGGTATATCAATTTTTCCATTAGCTCGAGACTTTAAATTTGTGTAGACTTTGTCGGCATACACAGACAATAAAAGGTTTTGACAATAAAAGGCTGCAACCTCTCATTTTCACTCACTTCTCATTTTGTCTGCTTACATGCTGCCCACCCTTAGGCTAGGTTTGGTAGTGGGAAATTAAATTTTGAGGAAAAATATAAGTGAAAGGAAATGGAGGAAAAAAAAAATAGGATGAAGAAAATGAAAAAAAAAAAGTTTGAAGTTAATAAATTATTATTTTTATTATATAGAGATTAAATAATTTAAATATAAATAAATTTTTAATTGATTTTAATTATATATATATATATTTTTTTTTTATAATGTAATTAAATATAAAAACTATTTTTTTAATAATTTTTTCTTTCTTTAATATTTTGTGAATCAAATATAACTTTAATATTTGGTGAAAAAGTATGCCTTTTAATAAAACAAAATACCTTAGAAAAAAACCCTCAATCAACTGCTACTCTACTATCTTAATTTAATATTTTCAAATTTTCTTTTAAAATTACAATTGTAAACTAAAATTTTAATTTTTTTAATGTTAAAAATGGACTTATAAACATTGGCACAAAATGAAATCTAAGGATTCTTTTGAATCTTCTGCACATACAAATTTCATAAAGTCTTGTAAAAATAGACAATATTATATAAAAAATATGCATATTTAAGCTCAAAATCCAAACAAAATATGAAAATTAAGATGAAGGATATTGTCCTTCATTAATCCCTAAAATACCCTTAACCCTTACATAACACAAGTGAGTGTGAATTTCAATTTTTTTGTGTTTTTTTTTTTCTTTTCTATTCCCTATTAAGTATTACTTATTTCTAACTCTTTTTTTTCTTCCAATCTATATTTCTATTTTATGTCAAATAAAAAGCAATAATGTTTTTTTGTTTTTCATTTTTAAAGATATTGAATCTTTTTGCTCCTATTATAAGCAATGATAACAAATTTAGGATTTTTCATCCAAATATTTTTTATCTTTTTGTATTTATCTTATTGTTTAATTTTCATTTTTTATTTTAAATTTATATTATCCTTTCATTTATATTTTTCTCTTATTTTTAATTATTTTTTTATATTTTCTACATTAACCATATTTTAAAAATTTTAAAAATTGACTATCACTTCACTTTAATATATATATATATATATCCTTTTAGCTTTATAATTTTTAATGTTTTTATTTTAAAATTTTTAAAAAGATAAATTTATTGAAAAAAATAACTAAGATATGAAGTTCTAATATTATATTAACAATTTTTCTTATCTAGATAGACTAATGCAAAGTATTTTGATTCACAACAAGAAAATTGTCAACAAAACTTTTTAATGAAACTTTAGAAATTAAATTTCAAATGAAATATATTATATAAAATTTTATCTAAAAATTATTGAAAGTGGTATTTAATTTTTTTTTATTGACTTTCAAACTTATCTAATTTTTTATTTGAAAGGTAATAGAATCTGTTTACCAAAAAAAAAAAGTTAGTTTATCATTTTTTAAATAAATGAGTATAAATATATTAAAAGAATTAAAGATAATCCTTGTAAATTTTTTGATAAATATGATTATAATTTTAAATATAGATTCATTTGGATAAAATTTCACAAAAAAAAAAAAAAATAGTGGAAAGAAAGAGCATTGCTAAAACTAAAAAAACAAAATATGCAATTACAAAATTTTGATGATGAAATTTAAAAATAAAATTCGAAACAATTCTTGAGTGAGAGAATTTCAATGGGGAAAAAAATCTTTGAGTAGAAAAAATTGGGAAAGTTTTTCAAAATCACTTAAAATCCTTAACAAAAAGTAGTCTTGTACACCCTTGTACAATTAATAAATTTGTCTTGTACAGTTAGTGTAATACATTTGTACAATAACTCAAATTTCATATATCATCTCATGAATATCTGACAATAGGTCAGTTAACCATGTTTGCATTGAGATTAATGTATGCTTAACCAATGTGTGTAAGGAATGTCATTTATCATCGGTTAGGGAAAATAAACAAACAAGTTTTTCAGAATCACTTAAAATCTTTCACAAATAATAATCTTGTACACCCTTATACAGTTAGTATATTTGTCATGTACACTTAGTGTAAATATCTTGTATAGTGACTCAAATAAAACGTTGTTTATTTTATTTTCAATGCAAAATGTAATTAAAAATAAGACAAAGAAATTACTTAAAAACTATTATTTAAGCAAGATTTATTTATTTATTTCCTTTTATTTTTGGAAATAAAGAAAAAAGAATAAAAAATTTATTTAACCATAAGAAATATGAATATAAGATCAGTTAGAAAATACTAAATTATTTATTTATTTCATTTTATTTTTGGAATTAAAGAAATAAAAAATAAAATATTTATCTAACCATAAAAAATATTGATATAAGATATGTTAAAAAATAAAAATAACCCCAAATTTATTTACTTATTTCATTTTATTTATTTAAATTAGAAAGTAATTTATTTTAATAGATTAAAATGTGCACAATTTATTACTTTGTTAATTATGGATATATTAAAATTTTCTATTAGACAAAAAATAAATAAAGAAAACAGCAATGCATATAGCACTCTTGAAAGTGATCCTACAAATACATATAATGATCAAAACAAAATTTAGCTTTTAAGTATATAGAATATATATTGAAAAAAAAGGCATATAACTAAAAGCAAACTAATTTCAAGAAGTGCCTGTAGTGAACTAGCTAATGATAAAAAAAAGCTACTAAAGCCTCCATTAAGATCCCATGCCATACCCAACTTAACACCACCCTCATCTCTCTCTATATCCTCATACCCACTACCACCGAACCCCTCTTTCTCTCATTAACTCATTCACCATCTCATCCTTCAATACCCATATCACCACTATTAAACCCATATCACATTCCAACCCCAGCTATCCAACCAAGACTTGGACGCAGATGATGAAGAAGACAACGAATTCTTCCAGGAATAGGTTGACATGCGATGCGTGGATAATGTTAGGATGTTGATCGTGGATGCCATGTAAACCGCCAAGGCTGGGCGCCCGGGAATGCCTTCGGCATGGCCGAAGTTGGGTATATGTTGTACAGGCATGTGATGAGGTACAACCCCAGAAATCCTAAATGGTACAGGGACATGGTTTGATTGAAAGTGAAAAAGAGACAGTCGGGATAACGGACTTTGATGAAGCTAAGTGGCATAGATATGTTGATGTGCCTAAACCCGTGCCAGTTTTCATGGAGACCTGTGGTACCTGAAGGATCTAAGAAATGTGAGAAGAAGACCCATGCCAAGCCCAAGAGGATCAGGTACAAAACGGATGAGGTCAAGCTCATTGATTTGCAATTCTACAAGGTTGATTATTCCGGAATGGTCCAGAGTGTTGGCAGATCGGAGGGTTGGCTGTGTCCATCAATTTGTTGGCAGATTGAAGGGTTGGTCGTGTCCACCAACTCCCCTTGTGTTCATCGTGGGTGCTTGGGTGAATGCACTATAAGGTTAGGGTATGCACATTTCCTAACAGCAAGTGCTTTTAGGAGAGTTGGTAGCGCCAGAGGTCCTACAAGTGGTATTAGAGCCAAGGTCACGGGTTCAAACCCTAGGGGTGTTGCTGGGGGGAAGATTGTTGGCAAATCGGAGGGTTGGCCATGTCCATCAACTCCCCTTGTGTTCACCATATAGCCTTTTGCTACAAGGCGTGCCTTGTACTTGTCTACCTCTCCATGCTCATTAAGCTTTGTTTTGTAAATCCACTTGACACCAATATTCTTTGCACCTGCAAGTAAGTCGATTAGCACCCAAGTATCATTCTTTTCTATGGATTTTATTTCAGAATCCATAGCAGCTCTCCACTTTGCACTTTTCACAGCTTCTTCAAAATAAAAGGAATCTCCAGATGCAAACAATGCTAGATTAGTCTCATCTTTTTCTTCAGACAAACCCTTACCCGTTTCATAATCTCTCATCCAAACTGGTGGCCTTCTAATTCTCCCTTCATTAGAACTAGGTGAACTCTCTTCATCTACCAGATTTGGAAAAACAGCCCCAACCTCTTCTACACTACTTCCATCTTCACTCTCGGCCTCACCTTCATTATTTGCAGCAACATTTCCTTCATTATCACCCCATTCCAACATAGTTACCACGTATTCTTTATAGCTCTTATCCCAATCCCAAGACTTGTCCTCTTCGAAAACTATATCCCTACTGATTACAATCTTCTTGGCTATTGGATCATAAAGCCTATAAGCTTTAGACTCTTCACTAACTCCCAACAACACACAAGTAAAACTTTTATCTTCCAACTGGGTTCTCTTAATATCAGGTACATGAACATGTGAGATACAACTAAACACTCGAAAATGTTCAATTGAAGGCTTGACTCCACTCCAAGCTTCCTCCGGAATCATGTTCTTCACTGCTAAAGTATGACTTCAGTTTAGAATATGCACTGTCCAATTCACAGCTTCTGGCCAAAAAGTCTTTGGAAGCTTCTTCTCTGAAAGCATACTTTGAACCATGTTCATGATGGTCCGATTCTTCCTCTCTACAACTCCGTTCTGTTGCGGAGTGTAAGCTACTGTCAACTGCTTCTTGATGCCATTTTCTTTACAAAATTCATTAAAGTCTTGTGAAGTGAACTCACCCCCTCAATCAGTACGCAAACACTTAATATAGGAACCTATTTCTTTCTCAACACAACTTTTATATTGTTTGAAGATAACTAAAGCTTCAGATTTTTCAACCAAGAAGTAAATCCATGCCTTTCGACTAAAATCATCAATGAAGCTAATTAGATACCTCTTTTTGCTGTTTGAGATCGGTGTGATAGGGCCACATATGTCAACATGAATGAGCTAAAGTTTCGAAGAAGCTCTCCAAGTGCTCTTCTTTGGAATTGGATTTCTATGCTGCGTTCCAACCTTGCAATCAGTGCATACAGTTTTTGAAGCTTCGAATTGTGGTAGTCTATTCACCATCTTTTTGTTTTGAAGAGTCCTCAATCCTTTGTGACTCAAGTGTCCATATCGGCAATACCAGATATGTGATAAGTCTTCTGTAGTTGTGTGAAAGCAAGTTGGTTTCTTTGGTTGTGGCGCAGCCAACAAAATAAACATTCTATTGGTAGACATCTCTGCTTGAATGATCAAGCCCTTCTCAGGATGATAGATTTTACACTTGTTATGTTGAATAAGAATCGCTAAACCTTTCTCCTGCAGCTGCCCAATGCTCAGTAAATTGTTCTTCAACTCAAGCACATAAAAAACCTCGGTGACTACATGATTGAATCCATTCACTTTCAACCTTTACCCTTACCCATCACTGTCATTTTTGAGTTGTTTCCCAGCTTCACCATCTGCCTGAAGCGTTCATTGAAGTCGCAGAAGAGAGTTTTATCTCCACACATATGATTACTACAACCAGAATCTAAACACCAAACATCCTCCTTTTTTGCTTCATTTATCTCAACATAGGACATCAACACCATCTCTTCTTCTTCTCCAAGCTCAGCAAAATTAGCCTCTTTGTCCCAACTTGGGCACTCATATTGAAAGTGTCCAAGTTTGTGACACTTGTAGCATTCTACAGTATCTTTGTTGAAGGATTGGCGTCCTCTACCTCTGCCTCTTCCTCGAGAGGATCCGCGACCACGACCTCTTCCTCCTACACTTTCTTCATGAATTACCTTGAGTGCCTGCTCGCGAACAATTAAGGAGCTTTGCAATTCATCAATTGATAGGAGATCAATGTCCTTGGACTCTTCAATTGAACAAACAATATAATTGAATTTGTCACTCAATGATCGAAGTATTTTTTCTACTATTGTAACATCTCTCATTTGTTCACCATGAACTCTCATCTTATTGGCTACAGACATCACTCTTGAGAAATAGTCAGAGACACCTTCACCAAATTTCATCTCAAGAGTTTCAAACTCTTTGCGAAGAGCTTGAATAATGGATCGTTTCACCCTTTCATTGCCCTCATACTTCTTCTTCATGGAATCCCATATCTGTTTGGATGTGTTCTTCTGTAGGATGGTTTCTAGAATCGTTCAATCGATAGCTTGAAACAAATAATTTTTCACCTTCAAGCTTCTTTTGTTGCGCCTCTATCAATACTGCTCCGCTTTCTAGCTCAACATAACTAGTCTCCACAAGACTCTAGTACTCCTTAGATCTTAAAAAAATTTCCATCAACATGGTCCAATGATCGTAATGACCATCAAATCGAGGAATAGCAGGTTGCACAAAATTCTCTTCAGTTGTCATCTCTCTTGCTCCTGCAAATTACAAAAGCTGCTGCTTTGAACCTGGCTCTGATACCAGAATGTTGTGAATCAAAACTGAATGGAACAAAACTGGGAAAAATCCACATCTATTGATCAACAACCTTAGCAAATAAAATAGCCTTACAATAACTAATTGATAAGAAAAACAACCCACGTTTTACACTAACACGTGGTAAAAAGTAGAGAATAAGTCAAAGCTGAAAACTACCTTGCTTAATAAGGATTATTAAAACAAAAAAAAACTAAACAATCAGAAAACTTAAATCTTGACACCCTCCCTTAAACTAACTGCTAACAACAATTAGTTTACATCTGGAACTTCACGAACACCCACCAACTCTCTCAGCTTCAGAAACATGTCAAGCTTGAGAGGCTTAGTCATCACGTCTGCAATCTGATCTTGTGTACCACAATGAACTAATTCCACTACTCCTTTAGTAAGATCACGCAGAAAATGAAAGCGAACATCTATGTGTTTGCTTCGTCCATGCATCACTGGATTCTTTGATAATTTAATTGTTGAACTATTGTTACAAAACATAGTAGTACAATTACCTTGTGTATGACTAAGCTTCTCCAAGATTCTCCTCATCCAAATAGCTTGACAGGCACAGGATGTTGTAGCTATGAATTCAGCTTCAGTTGTGGAGAGTGAAACAACAGGCTGCTTTCTAGAGGACCAAGACACAGCTCCGGAACTCAACATGAATACATACCCCGATGTGCTTTTCCTATCCTCTAAATCACCGGCATAGCCACTATCAATAAAGGCAACCAATATATCATTCCCTCCCTTCTTGTAGAAGATCCTAAGATTTGTTGTGCCTCTCAAATATCTTAACACCCTCTTTGTAGTCTGTAAGTGAAGCTCAGTTGGCTACCCCATGTATCTACTAATTAAACTCACTACAAACATCAAGTCAGGTCGAGTTGCTGTTAGATACATGAGACTCCCTACCATTTGCTTGAAGAATGTTGCATCAACCTTGACTCCATTTTCGTCTTTGAAGACTTTAAAACCTGTAACAATCAAACTATGGACATAATTGCTCTCCTCCATCCCAAATCTTTTCAACACATCTAAGGCATATTTCTTTTGACTGATGTAAATGCCATCAGTCTTATGCAATACTTCAACTCCAAGAAAATACCTCATCTTTCCCAAATCAGTCATATCGAACTCACGCATCATAAAGCTCTTGAACTCATAAAACATTGATTCATCATTTCTAGTAAAAATGAGGTCATCAACATACAAACTCAAAATTTAAATTTTACCTCCTTTGCTTGTTTTGACGAACAAGGTATGCTCACTGTGGCACCTCTCAAAGCCTTCATTCACAAAGTGTGCTTCTATATGACTAAACCAAGCTTGTGGAGCTTGTTTGAGTCCGTATAAGGCTTTCTTCAGTTTGTACACCTTGTGCGGATTGTCCTTTTGCTCATAGCCTCTTGGTTGCTCAACAAACACCTCTTCACTTAGCTCTCCATGGAGAAAGGCTGATTTCACATCTAGTTGGTAAATTGTCCAATTCCTTTGAGCTACAAGAGCAATAATCATTCGAACTATATCCATCCTTGCCACCAGCGCAAAAACCTTTGTTGTAATCAATCCCTATGTTTGTTAGCAATCAGATTTTATGTTTGGCCGTGTCCATCATCCTTCACTATGATATTTGTACAGATGTACAATACGATGTACTAAGGTGTGAAATGCACTATAAGGCTGATAGTTGTTATGAACGTTTCTCCTTAACAGCACTCTGCTTTTTAGGAAGAGTTGTGTGCTTGAAGTGATAATCTATAAGTGGTATTAAGAGCCAAGGTCAACGGTGTATCGAACCCCAAGGAAGGGTTCGCTTGCGGGGGAGATATGTTGGCAGATTGGAGGGTTGGCTCATGCCATCATACTCCCCTTGGTGTTCGCTGTAGGTGCGCATTGAGCGTGAATGCACTTATTATAAGGCATAGAGTATGCACCTTTCCATAACAGACGATGTCTTATATTAGGATGATTGTTAACGGTAGAGTCCTCTAAAGGTACACTACTAAGTAGTTGTTGAGATAAGTTGTATTTGCCTTGATTTCTGAGTGCTGCTGGGTACCTCATGGTATACGGCACTTTGGATAGAGCGCTCAATATTGTAGGGCAAGTGTGCTCATGTCCTTTGCTCTAATGTGTTTGAACCAGCAGGTGTGAGAGTGTGCTTATATGAGAAGGGGTACTGTGGTTTGTTATATCTCTTAGTGCCTTTTAAGTGATAGTTATGAGATTCATCAATTATTGGCGTCGTGAGCATTAAGAGAGAATGCGGTAAATGTAAGCTCTCGTTATATTGGCCTGCAAAAAGTGCATTTCATCTCTTTACTATCTTGGGTTATGTCTATTCTATCATAATTGACAACTAGGTTTAGCTACTGGTCACTTTTTGTGCTCAGTGTGCCAACGTCTCCAATTTTCCTCTCTATTACGGTTTTACGAATAATCCCCCCAATCGTTTTTGCAGTGTTATATACTCCAAATATAATGGGCTCATGCTCTCTCTAGACTCTCACTATTATATGCATAACTGTCTTGTACCCTATAGTAGAAACTTTTGTATCAAGTGGTTAGCAATGTAAGAATGCTTTTTTTCAGGCTATGTGTCCTAGACTTATATTATTATTATTTTCATTCTCCTCTCATTATTATTATTATTATTTTATTTATTTATTTATTCATTCCTTTTTTAAAAAATAAATAAAAATCCATTTTTCAACAATTCGATAAAATTCTAATTTCCAAATTTAATTTCGAATTTCCAAAATTCCAATTTTCGCAATTACTTATCCAATCATTATTATTTCCATTATTACTATCATTCCGTTTATTTGTTTATTCACTTATTCATTTATTTAAAATTCTTTCTCCAAATAATTCTTCAAATTTCTAGTTTCTAAACTCAATTTCCAATTTTCACAATTATTTATCTAATCATTATTATTTTTGTTATTAATATTATTCCATTTATTTATTTATTCACTTATTCATTTATTTAAAACTCCATTTCTAAATAATTATTCAAATTTCCAATTCCTAAATTCAATTTCTAGTTTTCACAATTATTTATCTAATCATTATTATTTTTGTTATTGTCATTATTCCGTTTATTTATTCATTCATGTATTATGTTGATCACTTTTATTTCTGTTATCACTATTAATTTAGTTATTTATTTATTTATTTGTTTAAAACTTCATTTCTAAATAATTCTTCAAATTTCTAATCTCTAAATTCAATTTCCAATTTTCATAGTTATTTATCTAATCATTATTACTTTCACTATTATTATTATTCCATTCATTTATTTATTCATTTATTTAAAATTTCATCTCTAAATAACCCCCCAAAATTCCAATTTCTGAATTTAACTCTCAATTTCTAAAATTCCAATTTTCACATTTATTGATTTATTTATTTACTTATTATTATTATTATTATAATAATAATTATTATTATTAGCATTTTATTTGTTTATTTTCAAAAGAATTCCACCTTCGACTCGAACGATTTACAAAGATTCCAATTTATATAATTAAATTTTCACAGTTTCTGCTTCTCAAATAATTTTCAATTTCGGTTTCTTTCAAATTTAATCTTCAAGTTTCCAATCCTCAAATTTAATTCCCAAAACCTCAATTTTCAAACAATCCTCGAGACTCTAATTTTCAAATAAATTTCGAAAATCCAATTTTCTCCCGAATATTTTTAAGTTCACTCTTGTTTCCAAATAATCTTCTGTTCTTCTCGATTCTCAATAAGCACGAAGACAATTTTCATAAATCTAGACTAATGGAACTTGTGAGATTAATTCATGCAAGATTGATTTGGCTTTGGTGGGACCCAACATATGTAATTTTCTCATTGACTGTTTGATTTATATACTTGATTGGTTTGCCTCATTCTATGACCATGCACGCGGTTATTTTGTATTTGTGCACTAACCTTGTCTCTTATGATAGCGCTCAACTTGTGACTAAGGTACGCCTTATACCCAACATATGTAATTTTCTCATTGACTGTTTGATTTATATACTTGATTGGTTTGCCTCATTCTATGACCATGCACGCGGTTATTTTGTATTTGTGCACTAACCTTGTCTCTTATGATAGCGCTCAGCTTGTGACTAAGGTACGCCTTATACCCGACAGTGTTTATTAATTTATTTGTTATCATGCGTGTCTTATTTTCATACATTTGATTACTATTCAGTATCCATGTTTAATCAATCAATTGTCATGCTTGCTACATCTTATTTAGTAGAGACCCGTTTTTAGGGACTTAGAGGGGTGCTATGGTTTTTACCGTACATTCCCAATAAGTAACCTGACCCCCGAACCCGACTCAGTTTTTCACAGACTTGTTTTTCCTTCAGGAGTTACACTTAGGGTTTTTATTTCTTATTTTGTTTTCCCTTTAAAAATAAAACAAAAATAAGTGACGACTCCAAGTCATTTTCTAAAGAAATAAATCATTCTCAAATAAAAAGTAAGTTTCGCCATCAAGTGGGAACGCATCGTACAAAATGCGGGGTCCACACTAGTTTTCTATGTTCAATTCCCATATGCTTAATTAAGACCATCAAGGTTGAATCATATAATTTTTTTAATTTTCCACTCAATTAATTGCAAAGGTGTAGACCCCCTCAGCTGGGGGCATTTTCTTTTTTTCTTTATTCATTTTTCTTTTTCTTTTCTGCTTCTTTATCAACCCGAGGACGAGCTAGTGGTGGGGGCCAAAAAAATCGCTAATGGATGGGTTGTTTTTGCGGCAGATGGGACAGGAAGAAGGGGAAACGGTAGGAGATGTGATGTCTGAGCAAACAGAAAAGAAAGATTGCTTGAGAGAAGTAGGCGGGTGAGCTGGGGAAGGAGGAGGAAAAAGAAAAAAAAAACACAGCTGTAGAGAAGGGGGCTCTCGCCTGGATTTTCTCGGAAATGAGCGCTGAGAACTTGGTTGTCTTTCTTTGAAGCTGTGGAGCTCCAATCAGCTATTGGTTTCATGATTATCCGCGTTTCTTTTGCGGGCAGCTAATCGCCCGCCATAAGTTGAGTATAATTCCTCAAAGGATTTTCTGGCTAAAAAAGATAATGGTAGTGGCGCGCAATGTGAAGAGTCTCTTGTAGTTCGGTGTGGCGTAGATAGGAAAACGTTTTTTGGCTTCTTTTTTTTCATGTTTCTGCGAAGGAATATAGAGAGACGGTCTATAGAACATAATGACGCAAGTGCTGTTGTGTTTATAGCTTTGTCCGCAGGAAACTTTATCTCAACACCGTCCGTCATTTTCTTGAAAAGTTATAGTGCATGAGGATCTCGTTACTATCAATTTATATAGTGGCGAGAATGACATGTCCGAACCAGTGGCCGTTATAATACCTCTCCCTCTACGCATTTCACTCATCATCAGAAAATGGTCGATGAAATGATTCTCTTTCAATTCTGGATTTTATTCTCCTCAAACCTGATCCCATATTGATTTTTGATTTATTCTCTTGATTCGTATTGATTTAGTGCGCCTCTTATGCTGTTCGATATTACTGTACACACTTCTCCGCTATTTGTTGGTGATTGATAAGTATGGCAAGACAAGACGTGGGTTTGAGGGACTTTGTCCTTTTTGTTCTTTGGTTGAATGTGTTGGATTTTGAAGTTATAGAGAAGGGGCAGGGTTTCTTGCTTAAGCGTTTTTTTTTTTTTTTTTTTTTTTTGGGTGAGAGATTTGACGGTGGTAATTCGGCCACCCTCGCCGACGGTGGTAATTCGGCCACCATCCAACGCCACGTATAGTAGCATTATCCCTCCCTCTTGCTTTTATCCCTTGCTAAGGTTAAAAATTTACTTATTTATTTTATTTACTCTTTTTTTTTTATTCTCAAATAACTCCTTAAAATCTCCTAAATTTCCAAAGCTCAAAATTTATTTATTTCTTTAAAAATACCATTTCCGAAATAATCTTCTAAAATTTGATTTCACATTCAAATAAATTTTCGAAACTCCAATTCCTTTCAAATCAAATTTTCAAGAATTTCATTCTCAAATAATCCTTCAAATTCCCTTTTCTTAAATTTAATTTTCAAATTTCCGTTTTCAAATAATTTTTCGAAATTCTGACCTTCAAATTTAAATAATTCTTCAAAATTTTGATTTCCAAATTTAATTTCCAATTTCCAAAATTCCAACTTTGACATTTATTTATTTAATCATTATTATTTTTATTTATTTTTAAAATTTCCATCTTTAAATAATTCCTCAAATTTTCGATTTCCAAATTTAATTCCTAATTTCCGAAATTCCGATTTTCCAATTTCCGAATTTAATTTCCAACTTAAAAATTTTTAATTTTCACATTTATTTATTTAATCATTATTATTTTCATTATGATTATTATTTTATTTATTTTTAAAATTCTATATTTAAATAATTCTTCAAAATTCCAATTTTCAAATTTAACTCCCAATTTCCGAAATTCCGATTTTCCAATTTCCAAATTTAATTTCCAACTTAAAAATTTTTAATTTTCACATTTATTTATTTAATCATTATTATTTTCATTATGATTATTATTTTATTTATTTATTTTTAAAATTCTATCTTTAAATAATTCTTTAAAATTCCGATTTTCAAATTTAACTCCCAATTTCCGAAATTCCGATTTTCCAATTTCAGAATTTAATTTCCAACTTAAAAATTTTTAATTTTCACATTTATTTATTTAATCATTATTATTTTCATTATGATTATTATTTTATTTATTTATTTTTAAAATTCTATCTTTAAATAATTCTTCAAAATTCCAATTTTCAAATTTAACTCCCAATTTCCGAAATTCCGATTTTCCAATTTCCAAATTTAATTTCCAACTTAAAAATTTTTAATTTTCACATTTATTTATTTAATCATTATTATTTTCATTATGATTATTATTTTATTTTATTTATTTATTTATTTTTAAAATTCCATCTTTAAATAATTCTTCAAAATTCTGATTTTCAAATTTAACTCCCAATTTCCGAATTTCCGATTTTCCAATTTCCAAATTTAATTTCCAACTTAAAAATTTTTAATTTTCACATTTATTTATTTAATCATTATTATTTTCATTATTATTATTATTTATTTATTTATTTATTTATTTATTTTTAAAATTCCATCTTTAAATAATTCTTCAAAATTCCAATTTTCAAATTTAACTCCCAATTTCCGAAATTCCGATTTTCCAACATTCGAATTTAATTTCCAACTTAAAAATTTTTAATTTTCACATTTATTTTATGATTATTATTTTATTTATTTATTTTTAAAATTCCATCTTTAAATAATTCTTCAAAATTCCGATTTTCAAATTTAACTCCCAATTTCTGAAATTCCGATTTTCCAATTTCCGAATTTAATTTCCAACTTCAAAATTTCCAATTTTCACATTTATTTATTTAGTCACTATTGTTTTCATTATGATTATTATTTTATTTATTTATTTATTTATTTATTTTTAAAATTCTATCTTTAAACAATTCTTCAAACACATTTATTTATTTAATCATTATTATTTTCGTTATTATTATTTTATTTATTTATTTATTTTCAAAATTTCGTCTTTGAATAATTCTTCAGAATTCAAATTTCCAAATTTAATTTTCAATTTCCAATATTCCAATCTTCACATTTATTTATTTAATCATTATTATTTTCATCATTATTATTTACCTACTTATTTTTAAAATTCCATCACTAAATAATTATTTGAAATTCCGATTTCCAAAATTTAATTTCCAATCTTCAAAATCCCAAATTTCACCTTTATTTATTTAATCATTATTATTTTCGTTATTATTATTATTTTATTTATTTAACTATTTATTTTTAAAATTCCATCTTTAAATAATTCTTTCTGAATTCCAATTCTTAAATTTAATTTCCAAAATTCCAATTCTTAAGTTTAATTTCCATAATTCCAATTTTTAAATTTAATTTCCAAAATTCTAATTTTTAAATTTAATTTTCAAAACTCTAATTCTCAAATAATTTTCAAAATTCTAATTTCTTTCAAATTTAATTTCCGAAATTCCCATTCTTAAATTTAATTTTCAAAACTCAAATTCTCAGATAATTTTAAAAATTCCAATTCTTTTCAAATTTAATTTCCAAAATTCTAATTTTTAAATTTAATTCCAATCGCCAAGACTCCAATTTTCAAATAAATTTCAAAAATCCAGTTTTCTCTCGAACAGTTTTAATTCCACTCCGATTTTCAAATAATCTTCTATTTCTTTTGATTTTTCATAAGTAAGAATGAATTTTTCATAATTCCAAAATAATGAAATTTGTAAGATCAATGCATGCAAAATAAATTGGGATTTGGTGGGGATTGCTATGCCTAATGAATATTATTTGATTTTTGTTTTGACCTTTGACATGCATGCGATATATTTTGTATTTGTTATTGCGCACTAACTTTGTTTCATGATAGCGCTTTATTACCTGCCGCCAAGGTACGCTCTCGCTCTCACTTTGTTCATTTATTCATTATCATGACTTGCTTCTGATTTGTGATCACTTTGGTATCCATTGATTTCCTTACCAATTGCCATGTTTGCTTTATCTCATTAGTAGAGACTCATTTTTAAGGACTTAGAGGGGTGCTATGGTCTTTCACCGTACCTTCCCAATAGGTAACCTGATCCCCGAACCTAAGCTTGGTTTTTCATAAACTTGTCTTTTCCAAACAAGGAGTCACACTTAGGGTTTTTATTCTTATTTTGTTTTCCCTTAAAAAAAATAAAACAAAAATAAGTGGCGACTCCAAATCATTTTCTTAATGAATAAATTTTTTTTTCAAATAAAAAAAATGAGTTTTGCCACTGAGTGGGAACGCGTCGAGCGAAATACGGGGTCCACAAAATGGCGACTCCACTAGGGAATTTTAGAGAGTCAAACTTGAACTTGAGTTGAGGGGAATGTGGCGTTTGATTGATCGATCAATGAATACCCCTCTCTATGTGTCTTGGTATGATTGGTTATTGATTACACGTTGAGAGCTTTGATATGTTTATCTGTGACACATGTTTGGCTATTATGTTCATTTGTGATGTTGACTTGTTGATTACATCGATTGATTCTCTTACCTACTTTAGCATAGTGACTCTTCTTGTCGTATGATTATCTTGCTTTCCCGGACATGTATATTCTCATTTTTGTATTTCTCATTTATCTTGACATGATTGATTCTATTTGCTGTATATTATCTTGTTTATCTCAACATATTGTTTGTTCTTGTTATATTCCTATCTTGCTTATCATATTTTTGCCTAGCCTGTGTGTAGATATGAGTGATATACCTATTCTTTGCATGACTGCTTGGTGCATGATTGCTCCCCCTCTATGTGATGCATGTATTGTTTGTCTGTGAGGGATACACATCTATCCCCTTACCTCCAACTCCCTAGTCTCGGTCGACCCTGTCTCCCTTGATCTCGTATTTGATGTGAGACTTTTTGCTTTGTTTGCTCTTCGATCGAGCTAGTGATTAGGAGTAGCATTTAGCGACGGGCTATATCAATGTTTGGAAGCATTCTGGATGAGGCCGACACGTTGATGCTGATGGGAGTCCAATCTTTAAAACTCCATTTCTAAATAATTATTCAAATTTCCAATTCCTAAATTCAATTTCTAGTTTTCATAATTATTTATGTAATCATTATTATTTTTGTTATTGTCATTATTCCGTTTATTTATTCATTCACGTATTCCGTTGATCACTTTTATTTCCGTTATCACTATTACTTTAGTTATTTATTTATTTATTTATTCATTTGTTTAAAACTTCATTTCTAAATAATTCTTCAAATTTTCAATCTCTAAATTCAATTTCCAATTTTCACAGTTATTTATCTAATCATTATTACTTTCGTTATTATTATTATTATTCCATTCATTTATTTAAAATTTCATCTCTAAATAACCCCCAAAATTCCAATTTTTGAATTTAACTCTCGATTTCTAAAATTCTAATTTTCACATTTATTGATTGATTTATTTATTTATATTATTATTATTATTAGCATTTTATTTGTTTATTTTCAAAAGAATTCCACCTTCGACTCGAACGATTTACAAAGATTCCAATTTATATAATTAAATTTTCACAATTTCTACTTCTCAAAATTCCGGTTTCTTTCAAATTTAATCTCCAAGTTTCCGATCCTCAAATTTAATTCCCGAAACTTCAATTTTCAAACAATCCTCGAGACTCCAATTTTCAAATAAATTTCGAAAATTCAATTTTCTCCCAAACAGTTTTAAGTTCACTATTGTTTCCAAATAATCTTTTGTTATTCTTGATTCTCAATAAGTACGAAGACAATTTTCATAATTCCAGACTAATGGAACTTGTGAGATTAATTCATGCGAGATCGATTGGGCTTTGGTGGCACCCAACATATGTGATTTTCTCATTGAGTGTTTGATTGATATACTTGATTGGTTTGCCTCATTCTATGACCATGCACGCGGTTATTCTGTATTTGTTCACTAACCTTGTCTCTTATGATAGCGCTCAGCTTGTGACTAAGGTACGCCTTGTACCCGATAGTGTTTATTAATTTATTTGTTATCATGCGTGTCTTATTTTCATACATTTGATTACTATTCAGTATCCATGTTTAATCAATCAATTATCATGCTTGCTACATCTTCTTTAGTAGAGACCCGTTTTTAGGGACTTAGAGGGATGCTACGGTTTTTACCGTACCTTCCCAATAAGTAACCTGACCCCCGGACCCAACTCGGTTTTTCACAAACCTATTTTTCCTTCAGGAGTCACACTTAGGGTTTTTCTTTCTTATTTTGTTTTCCCTTTAAAAATAAAACAAAAATAAGTGGCGACTCCAATTTATTTTCTAAATAAATAAATCATTCTCAAATAAAAAGTGAGTTTCGCCATCGAGTGGGAACGCATCGTGCGAAATGCGGGGTCCACACTAGTTTTCTATGTTCAATTCCCATATGCTTAATTAAGACAATCAAGGTTGAATCATATAATTTTTTTTAATTTTCCACTCAATTAATTGCAAAGGTCTCTAGACTAGAGAAAAAAACCTCCAACTTGTGTTTAACACTTTATATTCAAATTTCACTCATCTAATTTTATTTAAATTTTCCAATAGTTGATTGGTGACATAATTAGATCCAAAAGCACCAAAGCTACTAAAGAGGCAGAAATCACTTCGAATGTGCAAAAAAATCTTTCAATAATTTCACCTACTTATAACTGATTTCCAGACCTGTTTCTAAAATTTTGAATCATAAACATCATTATTGAATGTGCTTTACAGAAAACGCACGTGTATAGGATAAGAAAATTAGAAAGAAAAATAAATTTAAAATGAATAAATTATTTTTATATGTTATTTTAAATTTATTTTATTTATTTTAACCTTTTGATATAAAAATTAAATAATTTAAAAACAAATAAAGTTATAATTAATTTTAATTATATTTAATTTTTCTATATTTTTCATAAAATAACCATGAAAAAAATATTTTTTGGAACCTAAGCATTACCAAAAAAAAAAAAAAGTCTCAAAGGATTTAAAAAATAAAACATAATTGTCAACTAGAATTGATAAATTTCAAGATATGTTGATAAACCTTATTGTGCAATCTTTTGTGGCTGACTGTTGAGCAACCAGAATTAGTACCATTGCTCCCTTCCTCAATGAGGTATTACACCCCACTAAATTTAGGTGCATTGCACTGCAAAGGGCATACCCTGAAAATCTTGTTCCAACTTGCTTATTGTAAGAATATATACTCAATTTTTTGAGATGAAAGACATAGACCGAACTGCTTCTAACTCTAAATTGTAGTATTAGATTGAGAATTTTATATTTTGGAAGAAGGAAAAGAATATTTTCTTTAGAAATGAATACCCGTAAAAAATCATTAAATTATGAAAAATCAATTAAAAGCATCCAATTTTGAGGTAATGGCTAATGAGTGCTTTTCTTTTTTAACTTTTGATAGTTATAAATATGATACATAGCAGGTTTGTGTAGACTTTAAATTTGTGTAGACTTTGTCGGCATACTCAGACAATAGAAGGTTTTGACAATAAACCACAAACGAATGGTAGTAGTTAATTTGACAATAAAAGGCTGCAACCTCTCATTTTCACTCACTTGTCATTTTGTCTGCTTACATGCTGCCCACCCTTAGGCTAGGTTTGGTCGTGGGAAATTAAATTTTGAGGAAAAATATAAGTGAAAGGAAATGGAGGAAAAAAAAAATAGGATGAAGAAAATGAAAAAAAAAAAAGTTTGAAGTTAATAAATTATTATTTTTATTATATAGAGATTAAATAATTTAAATATAAATAAATTTTTAATTGATTTTAATTATATTTATTTATTTTATATATTTTTATAATGAAATTAAATATAAAAACTATTTTTTTAATAATTTTTTCTTTCTTTAATATTTTGTGAATCAAATATAACTTTATTTGGTGAAAAAGTATGCCTTTTAATAAAACAAAATACCTTAGAAAAAAACCCTCAATCAATTGCTACTCTACTGTCTTAATTTAATATTTTCAAATTTTCTTTTAAATTTACAATTGTAAACTAAAATTTTAATTTTTTTAATGTTAAAAATGGACTTATAAACATTGGCACAAAATGAAATCTAAGGATTCTTTTGAATCCACTGCACATACAAATTTCATAAAGTCTTGTAAAAATAGAAAATATTATAAAAAAAAATACTTTTTACAAAAAAATACTTTTCCCCTTATTTTTTCACTTTGATCATAATCTAAAAGTACACAATGAAATTGTTTTTTTTATTTTGAAAATCAATTAAGACTCTGAAGTGACTTATTCCTAAATAACTTTGTCAAAAGGTGAAGAACACGCATATGGTTCTTTTGTAATTTCTAGAACTTATAGAAAAATTTTGTGAAACATTTTTTTCTCATGTACAATCATTTTGTCCTTGAAGGAATAGGTAAAAATAGGGAATTGAATTTTTAATTTTTATGATTTAGTTGCTTAATTCTAAATTTATTATCAAATTTTCTTCTTACAAACAAAATATTATCTATTATCTCTTTTTTATTGGAGATTTGTTTCCCTTTTCTTAGGAAACTTATCAACAAGATAATATCTATTTTTAATTCTCAATTTATTTGAAAACCAAATTTCATAGTCTTTCAGATTTACCATTGGTAAATTTATATATTAATGTTACCATTGATGTGAAAGTTGCGGAGTGGTTGGTTGCAGTTACTTTCTATTCCTACCAGGACTTGTTAGTGTTAGTAGATCTAATCAACATAAAAATAATAGGATTAACTAGACCTACGTCCGTTTAATAGTGACTCATATTATTAAGATATACATTAATAATTAACCAAATTTTAGTTAATTTAATATAAATTAAAAAATTAAATAGAATAAATAATTAAAATATTATTTGGATAATTTTTTTTTTACTATTTTTAAAAAATAGAAAACATAAATAACTTTTAAATTATTTTTTAAAATTTTATAAATATTAAACATTATAGTATCAATTTCCTTCTAGTAAAAATAAAAAATAAAAAATAAAAATGTTTCATAATTATATAATATAAAAAATGAAGATTTTTTTTAATTATTTTTATGACTTTAATGATTGTCTTCTAACTTCTAAAATTAATAAAGGGAAAATTATGTTTTCAACCCATAGGCTTGATAATTAAGGTAAAGTCCTCCAAACACCCATAATTGATTACAAGGATATGAGATAGTAATTGACAAAAATATCTATTTGACTTAGTTTGGTCTTTATTCTACCACTCTTCACGTGCCACTATTATTTCTTATTTAACCATTTTTAGATTTTTCATTATTTGCTTAAACTCTTTTATAAATAATTGAAAAATCAACATTATTTTTTGTTTTTAAATTATAAATAAACAAAAATTATATTAATGCTTCAAAGACTATTTTGGAAAATACTTTCTAAAAAAATATTAATTTAAATAAATAAAAATTATCTTTTACATTTATTTTTATCTTTTACATTTTAGAAGTAAATAATTTAATGATTAAAACATTGTTTAAAATAAATATATTCACTATTTTAATTTCTTTTATACTAAAAAGTATTTTAAAGTTCTTTTTTTACTATTATAAAATAAAAAGTTCAATTTTTTTTAATGTTCTTCCTTCTTTATTTTAATAACTTTTTGGACATGACTTTTAGTAATAAGTTATATGAAATGTTACAAATTTGTTTACTAAGGATTTTTTTTAATGATTTGAATTAATTGAAAATTTATTAAAATAAAAAAACAAAAAAATAAAAAGAAAAAAAGAGGATTGATGAAGAGTTTTTATTTGAATTACTCAATTAAAGTGTTTTCATATGACTTAATTTTAGAAGTGGATTATATAGAAATTGAATTTTTCATATATAAAAGGGTTGAAAGGTATATTTACTTATTTTAAATGAAAACAAGTAGTTAAAAATTATATAGATTATATTTGAGTTTGGTTTTAAAATATTTTTCTAGTTTTTATTTTTAAAAATAATTTTTATTTTCTATATTGTCTCTTTTTGAAAATACGTTTAATTAAAAAATGAAAACTATTTTTAAAAATGAAAATTGAAAACCTTGTTTAGTACTATTTTTTTATGTGAAAAAAAAATCATTTATTCATTTATTGCGCCACTGTACAATTATATTACACTAATTGTACAAGGGAAATGTACTAAGTGTACAAAGGTATACAAGGCTATCCTTTGAGAAATATTACAATTGATTATGAGGCATTCTTTTATTTTTCTTATCACTCACGAATTATACACATATGTCATGCACTTTATTTAATTCCCACATGGAAATTCCAATACTTTCCACAATAATGATATATGGGGAAAAAAAATTAACCTTAAGTCATCCACCATTTTCTCTACTACACCATTGGAAATATGGTTAAACACTCTTATGTGAACACATAACTTAGAATGGATATGAAATTTGTGTCATTGTACAAAGGTATTATACTAACTGTACAAGGAAAATGTACTAATTGTACAAAGGTGTACAAGATTATCCTTTGTGAATGATTTCAATCGATTCTAAACCACTTTTTTAATTTTCCTTGTCACCAAAGGATTGTACACCTATGTCATGCACTTTATTTAACTATCACATGAAAATTCCAATATTTTCTCCAATAATGATATTTGGGGAAAAAAAATTGACCCTAAGTCATTCACTATTTTCCCAACCAAACCATTGAAAATATGATTAATACACCTACATGGACATATAACTTAGGAGAGATATGAAATTTGTGTCCTTGTATAAGGATATTACACTAACTGTACAAGGAAAATGTGTCAAGTGTACAAAGCTCCTAATAAGTTTTGTACGATTTTTAAACAACTTGAGTTTGACATTAAGACTATTATTTATAGTTTTTTTTTTTTTTTTTTTACCAAACTATGTCATTAAGACAATCCCTACAAAAATTAACACATAGGAAATAAAATTAAAATTAATCATGTTTGAATTGTTCATTATAAGTAAACTAAATGAAATATATATTTTTACTATTTTGCTTTTATAAACATAATTTCATTGTTATCAATAGAGATAAAAAAAATCATATTTAAATAGAATTAAAAATAAACAAAAATTATTTTTATAAATTTTTATTTTTTTAAATTATTAATTTAAATTATGAAATTAGTTTTAAAATTTAAAACATTTGTTGTAATTATAGTTTTGAAGATTTCATGATTTTTATCTTATTACTTGGAAAAAAATTGCTTTAATAAGAAAATATTTATTTTAATGGTTTTAAATATTTAAATATTTATTAAAAAATATTTAGGATTAGTGTGGGGAATAATTAGATAATTTTGGGATGGAGAAAATTTGAATATTTTGAAGACTTTAATTTGGCCAATTACCTTATATATTTACACTTTCAAAATTATTAGAAGGTTGGTAAATTAGTCTTATAAATATTGTCTTCTTTTAATATATATGCATGTGTGTTTACATTATTTTTGAAATAATATGAGAAATAATAAACATCAAGTGTCTAATTTGCAAGTTAAAAAAAAAAATTAATAATATTTTATGAGGTATTTAAAAAATATTTATTATATATTCTATAAATTTGAAAAAAATAATATTTGATGATATATAATTTACAAGTTAGAACAAACAAATAATACTAATATTTTATGAGGTGTTTAAAAATTATTTAATATATATGAGAAATAATATAAGTTTGAAATAAAGAATAATATTTATTATATATTATGTAAGTTTTCAACATATTTAAAAAATATTTATTATATATTATGTAAGTTGGAAAAAAGAATAATATTTGATAAGGTATTTAAAAGTTATTCATTTCAAAAATGCATATGGAAATAATAATTTTTAACCATATTTCATATTCAATTTGATGAAGAAAAATTATTCAACTTGGTTCCATTATTAAATAGTTGAGAGAAGGGTAAAAGAGTCAAAGAGAGAATAAGAAAGGTGAGGTGATTGGTTAGTTTTTTTCATTTAATAGTCAACGGTATTTTAGGGATTTTTTAAAGATAATATCCTTCATCTCAATTTATACTCTTTAATTGGGTTTTGAGTTTAATTATGAGTGATAGGAGGACCTTGCCTTAATTATCCAACCTAACGGGATTGAAAACACAATTCTCCCGTTAATAAATGTGAGAGACGCATGGAAGTGGGGACTCTGAAAGGAGCAAGAGAAACAGATGTAGTAAAATCAGGCACGAATGAATGGCTATAGTCTAGCTATCTGATCTCATTCTTCAATGGGAGTATTGTGTTTTGGGCCCAGCTGGGCTCAAAAATTAACATTTGGTCCATATATCATGCATATTTAAGCCCAAGACCCAAACAAAATATGAAAATTAAGATGAAGGATATTATCCTTCATTAATCCCTAAAATACCCTTAACCTTTACATAGCACAAGTGAGTGTGAATTTCAATTTTTTTGTGTTTTTTTTCTCTTTTCTATTCCCTATTAAAACACTGAAAATTTCTAACTTTTTTTTTTCTTCCAATCTATATTTCTATTTTATGTCAAATAAAAAGCAATAATGTTTTTTTGTTTTTCATTTTTAAAGATATTGAATCTTTTTGCTCTTATTATAAGCAATGATAAAAATTTTAGGATTTTTCATCCAAATATTTTTTATCTTTTTGTATTTATCTTTTAGTTTAATTTTCATTTTTTATTTTAAATTTATATTATCCTTTCATTTATATTTTTCTCTTATTTTTAATTATTTTTTATATTTTCTACATTAACCATATTTTAAAAATTTTAAAAATTGACTATCACTTCACTTTATTTTATATATATATATATATATCCTTTTAGCATTTTAATTTTTAATGTTTTTATTTTAAAATTTTTAAAAAGATAAATTTATTGAAAAAAATAACTAAGATATGAAGTTCTAATATTATATTAATAATTTTTCTCATCTAGATAGATTAATGCAAAGTATTTTGATTCACAACAAGAAAATTGTCAACACAATTTTTTAGTGAAACTTTAGAAATTAAATTTCAAATAAAATATATTATATAAAATTTTATCTAAAAATTATTGAAAGTGGTATTTGATTTTTTTTTTGTTGACTTTCAAACTTATCTAATTTTTTACTTGAAAGGTAATAGAATATGTTTACAAAAAAAAAAAGGTTAGTCTATCATTTTTTAAATAAATGAGTTTAAATATATTAAAAGAATTAAAGATAATCCTTGTAAATGTTTTGATAAATATGATTATAATTTTAAATATATTCATTTGGATAAAATTTCACAAAAAAAAAAAAAATAGTGGAAAGAAAGAGCATTGCTAAAACTAAAAAAACAAAATATGCAATTACAAAATTTTGATGATGAAATTTAAAAATAAAATTCGAAACAATTCTTGAGTGAGAGAATTTGAGTGGGGAAAAAATCTTTGAGTGGAAAAAAATGGGAAAGTTTTTCAAAATCACTTAAAATCTTTAACAAAAAGTAGTCTTGTACACTCTTGTACAATTAATAAATTTGTCTTGTACAGTTAGTGTAATACCCTTGTATAATAACTCAAATTTCATACATCATCTCATGAATATCTGACAGTAGGTCGGTTAACCATGTTTGCATTGGTTTGGTTTTAAAAAAGAAAAAAAATTATTGTATAATTTTGTTTTACAATCATCATAAGTAAGGTACCCATTCAAATGACCATATACAAGTTAGATAAAGTGCATGAGATGAATGTATGCTTAACCAATATGTGTAAGGAATGTCATTTATCCTCGGTTAGGGAAAATAAACAAACAAGTTTTTCAGAATCACTTAAAATCATTCACAAATAATAGTCTTGTACACCCTTATACAGTCAGTATATTTGTCATGTACACTTAGTGTAAATACCTTGTACAGTGACTCAAATAAAACGTTATTTTATTTTATTTTCAATGCAAAATGTAATTAAAAATAAGATAAAGAAATTATTTAAAAACTATTATTTAAGCCAAGTTTATTTATTTATTTCCTTTTATTTTTGGAAATAAAGAAAAAAGAATAAAAAAATTTATTTAACCATAAGAAATATGAATATAAGATCAGTTAGAAAATACCAAATTTATTTATTTATTTCATTTTATTTTTGGAATTATAGAAATAAAAAATAAAAAATTTATTTAACCATAAAAAATATTGATATAAGATATGTTAAAAAATAAAAATAACCCCAAATTTATTTACTTATTTAATTTTATTTATTTAAATTAGAAAATAATTTATTTTAATAAATTAAAATGTGCACAATTGATTTATTACTTTGTTAATTATGGATATATTAAAATTTTCTATTAAACAGAAAATAAAGGAAAATTAGGTTTTGGGTTGGTGATGCGGAAAATATATGATTTTGAAAACCCAATTTTACATATTTCAAAATTGATAATGTAATTAGAAAATATTTGGAGCATCATGCACTTTCGGCTTATGTGTATTTTAATGCCAAAAATACCCTTCACCTTGCCAACTATGCGTTCGACATCTGAAAATTCTGAAAAGAAAACACCCTCCGAAAAGCCACAAAGCCAATATCTCTCTCATATACTGCTTTTCCCCTTCTCTCTCCCATTCTCAATCTCCGAAAAGTCTCCCGTTTTGTTGATAAACATCAACAGCCCAAAACCTAACTTCCCAAAAAAAAAGTTATAATGCTGCGGAGTGAAGAATTTATCAGGTGGATATGTTGGTAAATGAGAAACGAATCAGAAGGAAGAGACAAGGGACTACGGGAGGAAATCGGGAAAGGTGATATCCTTTTTGTTCCCAAAATTACTTGATCTAGAAACCCTAATTTCTGAAACGAAGATCAGATCCGGGGAAAATTGGTAATTGGAATCAATGGTGGGTGCATCGAGCTCATGGTCTCGCGCACTGGTTTAGATCTCACCCTACACCTTATCCGCCATCGGTATCGCCATTGCCATCAGCGTTTCCGTCTTAGGTGCCGCTTGGTACTTTCTCTTCCGTTTCTACCTTATAAAATCCACCAAAATAAAACAACTACTAAAATTTTTGCATTTTTGTCAAACTAGCGGAGGTTTAGGTTAAATTGATACGTTATATTTGTTTTTTTTTTTTTTTTTGTTGGATCGTTGTTTTGATGGTTGCGTTATTGCTACATTTTTAGGGGAATTTATATAACTGGAAGTAGTTTAATTGGTGTTGCCATCAAAGCTCCTCGGATTACTTCAAAAAATCTAATTAGGTGAGTACTTCAACTTTCTTTCTTTCTTTCTTTCTCGCTGGTTTTATGGATCATTGATGTGGTATTACTTGGATTGGCTTATTAATGAGAGGTAACTGACAACTTCCATGTGTAAAAAAAATTGAATTATGCCACCACTTGCTAGATTGTCCGGGCATAGGTTACATGGTCGTAGGATAAGCTGATACGCTTATTTACCATCAATATCAATGAGTGTCAATTCTGAAATCTTACTGAACACACATTTGGACAAATCAATATCAATATTTCGGCCAATATTTCAGAATGGTTCGTGTTGATATTCTATAATATTATTGGTATTCCTCATTTACTTTGATGAACTGAAGATTTTTGTGCTCATTTCCTATGCAATACTTGCTTGTTTTGAGCTTAATTTGAAGACTCATTCAAGATTGATGCTAAATTCACTAAGTTTTGACACTATAGAATTGTAATAGACTTTGTTTTTTTTTTCATTTGGATTACAGCCTGTTTGTTTCTTTGGATTATTCCAGCTACTTCAATGTGTTGGAATTCATTAATATTGAAACCCTAGCGTTTTTTAGCGGCCATTTGTTCTTTTATTTTATTTTTTTGTCTCTTGCATTGTAGATATGTGCCTAGTGGAGTGAAGGCAGGTTCTTATTATAAGTTTTTATGCATCTTTGAAATTCTTGTTTTTCTCTGTCATCCAAGATGGGTACTTGTTGATTGTTTAAGTACTTGATGTATTATCATTTGTGGTATGCATCCTCTTAGAAGGTATAAGGTCTCTAAAAGGAAGAAATAGAGTAATGAAGAGTATGCATAAAGCTTCTAGTCATAGCAGTTAAAACATCTATTGAAATAGGTCCAGAACTGTATTTCAAAATCTAATTCCCTTTGTACTTCATCTAAAGTTGATGTTAGACAATACAATGCCCGTAATTGGAATAATAAGAACTTCTTAATTTCTTTGGTTGTATAGCCCCTAGTCATGATTTGAAGGGAATATGATCACAAGTTATTATAATTAGTTTCTGATAAAAATTGAGACGTGGACAAAAGAAGTTAGAAAAATAAATAATTATAATATTAAAGTGGCTGAATACCAAAGCAAGCTTAAAGTGGCTGAATACCAAAAATAGCATGAAGAAGAAATAGAGGAAGAGAAAATTATTAAGAATAAATTGACAAAGTCTACATAAGCTTAAAGTGGCACAAGCTTAAAGTGGCTGAAAAGTCTACACAAGCTTAAAGTGGTTGAATACCATGCTGAAAAATTGCATGAAGAAGAAATAGAGGAAGAGAAACAAGAACAGAGCAAACTCCTTCATAGTTTTATCAAATAAACAATCTATTCTATTTGATGTAGAGCATGTTAACAAGAAAGGAGCAAATTTATTTGTTGGGAATACTTTTTGTGAATAATTTCAAATCCAGGGCTATGATAAAAGGAATGACGATGGTGCGAGTTTTGGTCCATATAAACAAAAGAGTATGGCTATAGCCTGTGATAGCCAATAATTTGGCAAAACCCCTATAAGGGTTCCACACATTTAAGGCATAAATCAGTGTATGACCTATTGGATTTCAAATCAGGGTTTGACTTGAAATCATTGGAAAGTGCTTGAAATTGAGAAGATGGTGCCCTTGGTTGTATTTGATTGGGTTCTAAGCATTAGGATTATGAAAAGTGAATTAGGAATGCTGAGGATTGAAAGGAATTGAAGAGGTTGTCGTGCAACCATAGAATGAGGCATGGAAGAGAAGAAAGAGGATGATGAGGGTTTTGAGAATGCACCCAGGGTAGTAAAGGGGTGGTAAGAGGTCCAGAGGAAGAAGAGGTGGAAATGTTGTATACATGCCAAGTTCATTTAAGCTATCAGGGAATCAGCCCCTAGGGCAATAATGGCTTTCTTCACCATTGCAGTTAGTGAAGAAAGGATTGTCAATACTTTGTTCACAGTGTTGTTTAGAAGAAGAGGATGTAAAAAACCTTGTTGCTTTGCAATATTGATAGGAGATGGCTTTTTGATGGTCATTCTCACAAACAGTGTCAAATTGTGAGGGCAAAATAATTCTCCTGACAATGATAGAAATTAGTAGGAAAAATATCTTTTATAAATAGAAGAGTTATAGCATAGGAAACACATCCTTTATAACTAGAAGAGTTATAGTATATAAAAACTCTCTCCCAATCTATTTGAAGATTCATCATTTGTCTCCAATGGAATAACCAACTATAAATTACATGGGATATGAGATAATGGGGATATAACTATTAGAGCATAGTTAAAAAATAGTGGAATCAAATCTAAAGATAGTGAGGATCAGATGCAGTTATATTGTTGTAGTTATCCTCTTAGTACTCAGATATATTGCACTTTTTGTCTTTTGCCTTGTTGGAATCTTGGTTTCCTTGGACTCACATTTTGCAAAGTTATGTATACAACATTGATTTCAATTTTATAAACGAATTGATCAAGAATGACTATCATAAAAATAAATAAATAAAATAAATTAAAAAAAAAAAAACGAATTAGATACTAATGGTTCCCTATTCTTACAGTATTTTATACTGGTGTAACTCATCCATTAATATGTAGTACAACATAATATATTTAAACTATTGAACATGGGAACTTGTCTCAAGTTTTGAGTAACTGGCAATGTTCATAGTTTTTGGAATCTGCTCACAAATATACCAGATAATAGGCTTTATGAGGACTTTGCGCCTTGGTGCACCTTGAGCCTTTTAAAACTATAGTTTTTCAAATGGACTTTGGTTACTAAGCCACTCTTCTTGTGAACCTAGAAACCCAGATCATGCTTTAGTCCTGCATTGATATTATGAAGAAAAAGGATGCAAGTGACAGAGCTGGGTTCTTTGATGTCGTCGCAAGCTCTGATTTTGAAGATGAAAGTGACATAGATCTGCATATTGGAGCAGAAAAATAGAATTACAAACAAAGTAGTGAGCTATGCTGATTGCAGATTTATTATCACAATAGAGTCTCATTGGGTAGAGCTTAACTATGGGAAGGACATTGAAGGTCTCAATGGGGAGGAAGACATTCTGGGTGAGTTTCGAGGGAGAGGTCGAAGGAAGATGGTGTCCACTAACAGAGCATATTAAAGGCTCTATTTTCGTATTAGGCTTTGAGAAGGAAGATGTTAGTTGGTTGATAGAACAATTGACAAAGGTCATTGAGATAAAGATTTTTATGGGTTTCAACAGAAAATTTAGAGGAAAGACCAGAGTTCATCTATTGGATGTTTGCTTCAACGTTCATGGCAGGTTTATAAGATTATCAGAGTTCGCCTCTAAAAGGAAGTCAACCTTTCTGGTAATACCTGAGGGAGACAATGGCAGGGAATGGGAACTTTTAAAGGATGTGTTGTATTCAATGTTGGTGGTCTCCTCCTCGGGTTTTGATGAAAAGGGAAGGCTGAGCAGGGAAGGAAGGAACTTGCACAAATTCGCAGGTCCCTTGCAATGGTCCTTCGCGAATGTAGTCAGAGAAGAAAGACCGAGGAGAGGCGGCTATGTTTCAGTAGGAAGATGGGCGAGGGCCGTGGTGTGCGAAAGTCATGATGATTCTGTTAACTGGGCTAAGGTTGGCCGGGTTATGGCGAGAAGGCTAGGGCACAAAGGCGTGGTGACAGTCGTCCCTTTCGCAGGAAGAAAAGGATTGTTTTTTGTAGAAACCTTAGAGGAAGCTGTATCACTACATGATTCAAGGTTCATCAAGATTAAAGGAGGAATTACAGTCTTGTTGAGAAGATGGTCGCCAAAGGAAAATTCAAAAATAGAGGGGAAATTCAAGGAAGGATGGATAGATTTAAGGGGTTTACCATTCCATTTATGGTCTGAGGTTCACTTGAAGAAAATCATGGAGCAATGGGGGACGGTGACAGAGATAGATTGGCGAACGCTGAAATTTTTTTATCTAAGCAAAGCTAGGATGAGAGTTGTTATGAAAGAAAGATCGGTGCTTCCCGCTTTGATTGAGGTGTTAGATGGGGGTTGGGATTTCATAGTCTCAATCGTAGTGGTTGAGAAGGAAGATGACATGCAGGTTAGAGGGATGGGTGAGTCAACTCGGCATTTGGTTGAGGCTCACGCGGGGACGGTTGGCAAAAAGAGGGAAGATGAAGATAGATCAACGGCTGGAAAGGGGTCCTTGGCTGGGGCAGTTGGCAAAACAATGGAGTGAAGGGGTGGTCAAAAGGCTGAAAATGCTCCCGGAAGGACACATGGAACGAATAGGATGAAAGTGGGAAATAGTTGGCCTCCAACGTCTTTTAGTTCAAATTTAAAAAGACTGAGAGCAGGTGGTGTTGGGTTAAGGCAGGTTGATAGGGTCAAAGCCCAGTCAAATCTCGTGGATGAGATCTGGGCCTCCAAACATATGTCAAGGGCCCATTCTTTTAGTAAGCCCAGGCCACTGTCTGAATCTGATGTGGGCTGGAAGAGGGAAGTCCCTAGGAAAGGCCCGATTCATTCATTGGGCCAAGAGATGGGAGACAAGCAAGACAAATTGTCGAAGGGCCCGTCACACAGAGCTACTCACTCAGCAAAGGGGAAGGAGAAGGTAGGCTACGAGGAATCTGAAAATCAACGGAGGGGCTTCGTGGTGAAGTGTGGTTCAAAGAAGCTGTGAAATGTTCTACTTCCATCAAGTCCTGCATGCCGACAAGGGGATCGAAGCCAAGGAAAGCCACTCACGACTGAAAGATGGCCGATAGGTAGCGATACTCTTCCATTGGAAGAAGCCTCCGAAGCGGGATTATAGTTGGTTCAAGGGCGTTCCGAGGAAGGAATGACGCCGACAGAGGAAATAGTTGAACAAAGGAATATTCTTAGGACTCCTTTTATGTCAAAAGAGAAGGAAAAAATGCGCATTAATGCTATAGAAGAAGACAGAGCAGGTATTAAGGGCTTTGCGGGTTATTCTAATAGTGGATCTTCAGTCTCGGATCATCCTTCTTATCCCGTAAACAAAGAAAAAAGGCTTATCTTTGAGGGTACTGTGGTATGACGGAAGTGGGAATTCTCTAGGTATCTTCTCACCATTCTTCTCAGCCTTCTCTGCCTTTACAATCTCCTTTCTCTGGTGTGGCTCCTCCAAACTAGAGTCCTTCTATTCCCGATCTCTCCATTTCAGCCTTTCATTCCCAGTTTCCTATGAAAAACCGAGTGTTAACTGAAAGTTGTTAAAAAAAAAATGGCGATGGGGATTATTGTCTTGGGTATGTTCGCAATCCTAATCATGTTGAAGCGGTGTCCCAGCTGGCTAGATTGAATCTGATGTCTGAGAGCTTTAAGTATGATAAGACCAATCCCAGCTCACCTCATGGGGCCCCTATTCCGGGTGCAGTAAGCTAGGGAGACTCAGAATTCTCCTAGGTGAGTGGGTTCCAAATAGAAGGTCTTTCCCCCTGCAAAATGGCTAAAGTTTGTGAGGTCTTAAGCTCATTGGATATTAAGGTGTATTCAAGATGAAAGAATAGAATTGCCATAGTCAATTGAGCTTTGGTGGTGATGGTTTGGAGATTTAGGGACAGTGAGGTGTTTTTATGAGGATCATAAGCTGGAATATAAAGGGGTTGGGATCTAGGAAAAAGAAGAGGGTGGTTAAGGAATTTTTGCGACTTCAGAACCCGGATGTAGTGATGTTTCAGGAAACAAAAAGAGAGGTGTGCGACAGAAGGTTTGTAGGTAGTGTCTGGTCGGTTAGGAATAAGGAGTGGGCTATTCTCCCGGCATGCGGGGCTTCAGGAAGGATTTTAATCATTTGGGACTCGAAAAAAATGAGCGGTGAGGAAGTGGTAATAGGATCCTTTTCCGTATCAGTCAAGTTCTTGTTGGATGGAAGCGGACCATTGTGGTTGTCCACAGTCTATGGGCCAAACAATCCCTCAATTAGGAAGATTTTTGGGTGGAGATGTTAGACCTTTTTGGCCTTACTTATCCTTCATGGTGTGTGGGAGGTGACTTCAATGTTATAAGGAGAAGATCAGAAAAACTGGGGGGATCTGGATTCACTTCCAGCATGAGAGATTTTGATGGTTTTATTAGAGAATGTGAATTACATGATCCCCCATTACAGAATGCCTCTTTTACTTGGTCAAACATGCAAGAGTCACCGGTGTGTAAGAGATTTGATTCGTGCCCAATTGAGTATTTTAATAAAAAATATTTATAAATCCTATGACCTTATACTGGCGTAGCAAAGCTACTATAGTATAGCAGTTCTAGGGTCGAACTCAGGGATGGGTTTTCACTCTATCAGTGACAGGCTCTAAATTAGAAATTGAGTTTGATGATTTCCTTTAGCATAAACTTGAAGTTTAAAAGAAAATAAAATTGTTTTGAAAGTGGTGATTGAAACTAAACTCACATAGAACTAAGTAAAAATGGAAGAAAGAAAGTCTCCCGGAGCTAAAGGTTGCTAGGTTCAAGTTCAGGATGCAAAGTGGAAAATTCTGGATTTTTCTCCTCGCATTGGGGATTTAACCTATAGTTATTTCCCGAACCGGTATAGGTTTGACAATGAAGATTTAATCCATAAAAAGTCAATAGAGATGGTAGTCAAGGTCCATTAATGGCTTAAGACACTATGGGTTATCACCTTGAATCACTTTCCAATGGCTCGTACATGATAACTAATGGACTGATATGGATCTAGCAATAAGCATCCACAGAGACCTGAAGCTTACCATGTATTGGCCAGTCAAAGTGATTCTAAGGGATTTAAAGCAAAACTTTGGATTTAGAAGCCATTTATGGACTCCAACTACCTGAATTTAATGCACGGAAACTTTCCACCTTTTAATCTGGACTTTTCACCTAGCTTCCTTCACTCCAAGAAACTATAAGTTTAGCCTCTCATCCTCTGGGAAAACATCCTCAGAGGCTGTTTGGCTTCCAAGAAAATAGAAAATAGTAGAGAGAAAAAGAAAGCAAAAGAGATCTCTGTATTTCACTCAGTGTAAAATTTACATAAGTTGGTCTCCTGGAGAAAGCTCCCCGAGAGTCTTTTTTCAGTGTTTACAAGAGAGTTTAAATAGGAAGGTAATTTTACCTTTCCTTAGATACTTCCTAGCTAAGGAATTACATGAGTGGCTGAATACAAGGAGAAAATGGAAATTTAGACACAAAAATATCAGAAGAAAAAGAGTCGGCAAAAATATCCAATTTTCGCACGTTGCATGGTGACTTGCGAAAATTTCGCAAGTTGATTTCGCAACTTAGAATTGACTTTCACACGTTGAGATCTAAGTTCACAAGTTACAAAATCAACTTCGCATGCTGGCTTCACCACAACTACACAGCTGCTATCCAATTTTACATTTCGCATGTTGGAGTTCCAATTTCGCACTGTGCGAAATTGTCCCTCAGCTTGATGCAGTTGTCTTCCGAAGGCCATATCTTCTTCATTTCAGCTCCAAATCGTACATGGATTGAATTGTTGGATTCTTGACTTTCTGAGCTTTGAAATGGTATATAGCATGTAGAAAATGGACTTCGGAAAGTTCTCCAAAAGTGCGAAGGAAGACTGCAGCTGTGTCCCCTGTTTTCCTTACCCTGTTTTTCTTCTTCTCCATTGTTCTTTCCTTGCATACTTTGAACGACTAAGGCAAAGGACTATGAGGCTCCAAAGCTTGGTTTCTTCATAAATTTGAGCTTCCAAAAGCTTTGCCATGAACTATATATAGCTCTCCCTCATTCTTACATTGCTTTGGTGAGCATAAAGCTCTCAAAAAACACCAAAACTTAACACAATTTGATTAGAAACGATTGCAAGGGTCCCTAACATGCTAATTGGGTTAAAAGGTAATAATTACTACTCAAGGGTGTTTAAAAGAGCTAGTTACAAGCTACAAAATAACATGTTTTGAGTAGTAATCAAGATTGGATCGGTTTCTCTATTCAAATGAGTGGGAGTTTTCCTTCCCTCAAAGCCTTCAAGAAGTTCTACCTAGATGGACATCGGATCATTGGCCGATTGTCTTGGATACCAATCCGTTCAAGTGGGGCCCAACACCTTTTCGGTTCGAGAATATGTGGTTGCAACATCATAGTTTCAAAGAGTGCTTTAGCAGTTGGTGGAGAGAATTTGAAGGAAATGGTTGGGAAGGTCACAAGTTCATGAGGAAAGCTATAATTCGTTAAGACAAAATTGAAAGATTGGAATAAGAATACTTTTGGAATGCTTAAGGAAAGGAAAAAAACCATATTGGATGAAATAGCTAACATTGATGCCATTGAACAAGAAGAGGCTCTCTCTTCTGATCTTGCAATTGAAAGAGTTGTAAGAAAAGGGGAGCTAAAGGAACTAATTTTGAGGGAAGAAATTCATTGGAGACAAAAGCTAAGGTAAGATGGGTTAAGGACAGGGATTGTAACTCAAAGCTGTTTCACAAAGTGGCTAATGGGAGACGAAACAGGAATTTCATCAAATTCTTGGAGAATGAAAGAGGTTTGGTGTTGGATAATTCCAAGAGCATCACAGAGGAGATTTTACTTTATTTCAAAAAGCTCTACTCGAGTCCTCCTGGTGAGTCATGGAGAGGAGAAGGTATCGATTGGTCCCCTATATTAGAAGAGAGTGCTTCTAGGCTGGATTCCCCTTTTGCTGAAGTAGAGATCTTTAATGCCATCTTTCAGTTAGATAGGGATAAGGCACCGGGGCCTGATGGTTTCACCATAGCAGTGTTTCAGGATTGTTAGGATGTGATCAAGGAAGACTTAGTGAGGGTGTTTGCAGAGTTTCACAATAGCGGGATTATTAATCAAAACACCAATGTTTCCTTCATAGTCCTTTTGCCTAAAAAGAGTCAGTCAAAGAAGATTTCGGATATTAGGCCTATTAGTCTGATCACTTTGTCTATATAAGGTAATAGAAAAAGTCTTGTCGGGCATCTAAGAGGAGTACTACACGAGACCATCCACTCCACTCAAGGTGCTTTTGTTCAAGGGAGACAAATTCTGGATGCAGTTCTTATAGCCAATGAGATTGTGGACGAGAAAAGGCGATCAGGGGAGGAGGGAGTTGTATTCAAGAGAGACTTTGAAAAGGCTTATGACCATGTGAAATGGGATTTTTTGGATCACGTGTTGGAGAAGAAGAGATTTAGTTCTAAATGGAGGAGTTGGATGAGAGGTTGTCTGTCGTCGGTTTCTTATGCTATTCTAGTGAAAGGTAATGCTAAATGGTGGGTCAAGGCATCTAGAGGTTTAAGACAAGGCGACCCTTTATCCCATTTCCTGTTCACTATTGTTGCAAATGTGTTGTGTAGAATGTTGTTGAAAGCTGAGGAAAGAAATTTGTTGGAGGGCTTCAGGGTAAGTAGAAATAGATGTAGGGTGTCCCATCTGCAATTCGCAGATGATACCATCCTCTTTGCTAACCCTAGAGAGGAAGAATTGCAAACTCTTAAGAGTTTATTGTTAGTGTTTGGTCAAATATCTGGGCTTAAGGTCAATCTTGACAAGAGTAATCTTTTTGGCATCAACCTTGATCAGAATCATCTCTCTAGGTTAGCCTTGATGCTTGACTGTAAGGCTTCAAATTGGCTTATACTTTATCTGGGTCTTCCTTTGGGAGGGAATCCAACTGCTTGTGGATTCTGGGATCCAATGATTGAGAGAATCTCTAGGAGATTAGACGGATGACAAAAGGCTTACTTATCTTTAGGTGGTAGGATAACTCTCCTACACTCTTGCTTATCCCATATCCCTAGTTACTTCCTTTCTTTGTTTAAGATTCCAGCTTTAGTGGCTGGAAAAGTCGAGAGAATGCAAAGGGACTTTCTTTGGTCAGGGGTTGGGGAAGGCAAAAGAGATCATCTTGTTAGGTGGGATGCAGTGTGCAAGCCGAGGGTTAAAGGGGGTTTGGGGATTGGGAAGATACCTTTAAGGAATCGCGCTCTTTTAGGGAAATGGTTGTGGAGGTTTCCTAGGGAGAGTACAACTCTATGGCATCAGGTCATTCTTAGCATATATGAGACTCACTCAAATGGTTGGGATGACAACACCATAGTCAGATGGTCACACCACTGTCCTTGGAAGACCATTGCACAGGTCTTTCAGGATTTTTCCAAGTATACTCGGTTTATCGTAGGAGATGGGGAAAGAATTCGCTTTTGGGAAGATTTGTGGTAGGGGGACCAAATCTTTAAAGACCAATATCCAAGACTATATCGAGTAGTAATGGATAAAAATATTCCTATATCTTCAATTCTCGGTTCGTCTCGCCCTTTCTCATGGTACTTTAATTTCCATCGTAATCTAACCGATTTTGAGATAGAAGATCTAGAACGCCTCATGCACTCTCTAGATTGTACGAACTTATCCACTTCCGCTTCAGACGCGAGATCATGGTCCTTATTGTCTTCAGGACTGTTTATAGTCAAGTCTTTCTTTACAGCCTTGTCCCAAATGCTTGATTCATCTCCATTTTTCCCCACTAAGTTTGTATGGAAATCTCAAGTCCCTTTCAAAGTTAAGGCCTTTGTCTGGCTTGTGACACACAAGAAGGTAAATACCAATGACTTACTACAATTGAGGAGATCCCACAAAGCTCTTAGCCTTCACATATGTAAGTTGTGTATGGAGCAAGGAGAATCAGCAGATCATCTCTTCCTCCATTGTTCAGTGACGTTGGGGTTGTGGCACAGACTTTTTCAGCTAGCCAAGATGGATTGGGAACCTCCGAAAAGCATTTCAAACATGATGTTCATCAATTATAAAGGATTTGGCAAATCCAAGAGAGGGGTAATGCTGTGGCAAAACGCGAGTATAGCGTTAATCTGGGTTATGTGGTGGGAAAGAAATGTTAGGATATTTGAGGACAAAGCTAGGAATTCAGAGAATCTTTGGGATTCCATTCATTTCCTTGCGTCCTTTTGGGCTTTTTGTTCAACGTGTTTTAAGGGCATCCCTCTTAACGTATTACAACTTGATTGGCTAGCAGTGTGTAGATCCAATAGTTCCAATGGGACGGCCTAGTGTATTGTTTTTTTTTCACGTTGTTTAGTTTTACTTTTGGAGGGAGGATTCCTCATCCTCATTTTGTACTTCTTTTTCTATCAATATATTCATGGGTGGTTTCCTATCAAAAAAAAAAAAAAAAAATACCAGATAATAGGAGGATCTACTATGTCCCATAGAGTGCTACTAGCCTACCACAATATTCTTTATCAGTTTTTTTATATAAATAAGATATTCAACTGCCAGGATTAATACATCTCAATGGTTAGAATTTTTACTTAATCATTATACTAAGTTTCTGTTTATGTTGCTTTGCTTTCAATCAAAAAGTGGTGTGCTAAGTTTGCTTATTATCATTTTATCATTTGAGCTCTCTCTTTCTACGTCTCTGTCTTTCTTCCTCTTTCTCTCTCTGTACCCCGTTTCTCATTTATTGGGATGTGAGGGAATAATTTTGTTGACTTCTGGTCAAATCTGAGTGATATAAACATTCCGATTCCAGTGTTCTTTAGCTTTCAACATCATTCTGCTGGAAATTATAGTTGATATAAAGTTGTTTATTGTCTAATTGTTTGACCTATTCTGTTCTCAAATCGGAGAGGCTCGCTAATCCGGGATTTGCAATTCCACTAGTTTTTTTTTTTTTTTTTTTTTTGTTTATGATCAAACGAGCTAATACATTAATCTAATTCCAATTAATTTACTTGAGTGAGACTAGTTGTTTCAACATGCAATACATGATAATTTTTTGGTAAAAAATCTTTAGTTTTTGTTGACTTTATTGCATAGGTCTTATTTGGTAGATTTCTTTGTACTTTTAAGATAATAACTATTATTTTTTCTTTTATTTGCAGTGAACAAAAAGGTTTCAGCTAACAAATTGAAACAACAGGCAGTCAAGGCTTCCTACGAACATGAAAGGCAAAAATATGTTGAAACTTCTCAATCAATACCTTCTTATTCTTGCCTAAATGGGGGTATTATTTCTTCTCATTATTTTCCTTGTTAATTTGGTTACAATTGAAGTGCATTGCATTAGCATTGAGTCCATAGTTTTGATTCTTATTCTGTTGGTTTTGAACTTTGAAGTTTATTTAGACAGTGTAACTTGTCCAAAAGAAAAACAGTGGAAAGTTCAAAATTCTGAACCATGTTTACTTCATCTTGGAGATCCTCCTAGAAGACTAATTTTCACCCAAATGATTAGATGTTGTCAAATATTATTTGACTATGTGGCTTATTTCTACAGGTGCGGCCTTATAAACTGTGGATTGAAATGGAAAATATTGAGAAAGGGATTGTAGAAATCATTGCTCATAATAATATAAAATGGCTTGTTATGGGAGCTGCAACAGATAAATATTATTCAAAGTATTAACCATTTATTACAAGTTCTTATTGTTGACTGCATTGATTTATTTGATATTGTTGTAGAATTACTCAAGGCTTCCACCCTAGGCATTTGGGATAAAAGTTTTGTTGAATTTAGTGGAATTTCTTGAAGCTTCTACAAGAATTATGCAATATTAGTGCACAAGTATTGTTGCTCTGTAGGAGGCCTCTTGATGTAGCCTAGTCGGTTATAAATTGCTATGAAGATTAACCCAATTTTAAGTTATAAAAAATCAGCTCATTGTAGTGCTATACTTTTCTTTTCAGCATTTGAGGAATTAAATTAGCAGACATATCTTTTTCTCAGGCAGTTGATAAAGTTGGGTTATTTCTTTTATGCGTTAGAATCAATGTTGCTCTAGCGCTTCAAAATGTGATACATGTAAAGGGGTATGGATTGTTAGCTATTGATAGGAGCATCCATCAAAGAAAAGAGGAACACATTCCTAGTATACAAGAAGTTCCACAGTATACTTTCTTAATTTGTTCCTCTTTTGAATAATATTTCAAAACGAGCAAAGCACTCACATTGCATATGCTATGTTGTTTTAACAAATCATTTACCCAAGCTATGAAAAAAAAAAACAACAGGAAAATTGGATGCTTTGATAATTTAGCCATGTCTTTATATTTGAGGATTAGATGAATTGATACCTAAACACATTGGAGATTGATCAAACTTATGTATCTAATTGAGAAAATTATTGGTGTTAGAATTATATAATCTTATTGTGAACCTTTTATATCACTGCTTTCTAACTTGATAACTTCATCCTCTTAGTTATTTAATATTTTAGAAGTACGAATTCTTTAAAAGAATTTGAAGACTGTAGCATGTAATAGCATGATTGAGAATGAAAATTTCAACAAAAGGAAGAAAATGTTTATTTAAAGTTAAGTCGCTTGTTGTTGTGATTTTAACTTAAGGCATTAGCTTTGGTATGTGCCTGTGCAATTAATTATAATTAAGGTATTGTTTTTAGGCTGACAACATTAAAATGCCCTAATAACCTTAAAATGTGCAGATATCAAAATAGCTTAAACTTATACCAATTTAATTGAACTTGCATTTGCTTTCAGTTTCTAAATTTACTGATCCAGACTCATGAAGATTGCAGGAAAATGGTTGAGGTCAAGTTATTCAGAGAAAAAAGCGAAGCCTAAGGCATCTTTTGAAATTTTGACCAACCCAGTGAGGGTGGTTCCTGCTGAGGAGAAGTTCATTAAATTTTTGGAAGAAAGCAGATATGTCCCGAGGGAAAAACTCATAAATAAAGACAAGAAAGAAAAAAATATGCATTTGTGTTGAGCTAGTACAACATGAATAGATTTTGTAATGACCAAGAACTATGTTTAGTTCTTCACTTACCTTACCACCCCCTCCCCCACATTTCTCAGAAGCAAAATAATGTTCTCAAATCTCTCCCTCATTGTAACTATGTAAATGTGGATCTAATTGAAATCGGTCTTGTTTGTTTCAATCCAGTAGCTTGATTTTTCTTCCTGTCTTTTATGATGGGTTATGATGTTGAATGATGCTTATATGATAGAGTGTGAAGCAAATCATTGAAAACAAATCTCTACTCTTGAGTGCTTTAAACCTTTTCATTTCTTTCACTTTGCTGACAAATTACTGTTTGGGATTCACTTGGTTGTGTGTGCCTGTTTGGAGAACTGAACACATGGCTACCTCTCTACAAAGATGCTCCAAAACAATTGGAAGACAACAACTTTAGATAATGTTTTTGGTTCCCAATCACACACCACCACAAGAACATAATCTCATATAAGAGATGATGAACTTTTGAGCAATTTTTTATTTTGTTCTGGCCAATAGGAATATCTCTGATGGTATATATAGGGAAAAAAAATATTTCCATAGATATAGTTGTTAGCTTTACATTTCAAATAAAATAGATTCCAAAGCTTATGATGTGTCTAAAATTTGAGTTGCTATTGATATTAAATGGAACTAGTCATACCATTCATATTTTGTTTCAAATTAACTATTGCTAAGAAGAATTTCCTGAGTACACAATCCAAGCAATGGGGAAATATTTCTTTAAATTATCTCTTATCATTCCATATATATTCTCAAGGAAGGTTGTGAGTTTCTATTTAAAAAGAAAAGCTGGATATTTGGCTTCAACTTGTCTCAAGTCATCCAGTCCACCAAGCACCCGACCATTAAGAAATGAGAACCCAGCACTTTGTGGAAATGCACGAAGCCCCTAAAAATGTAAGGCAGAATGAGAAAATAGAAACATAAACAAAAAAGGAAGCTATATCAAATGTCCTGGTTGGTGCCCAAGATAAAACAAATCCTATTTCTTAGTTGAGACATCCTCCCAAATAAAGAAGCTGATGTTGATCTCCTGTTAATTTTCAATCATTCTTCCAATGAAATATCTTGGTCCCATTAAGCAAATTCAATTCAGTTTACTAGGTCCAACAAGGGGATTGACGGTAGTCACTATTTTCAAATATCCAATATATAGAAACCAAGTAAAACAGAGGTCGGTTATACTTCTATTGTTGCACCTATTATCTGAATGATACGATCAAATACACTGGTTCTTTCAACCTCAAATGACCTCCATTAGAGAAGGGATTTGTAAATCAGGCAAGCAGCAATAGGCATGCCCCCAGAGAATCGTAGATCTTGTGAAATACACTTGATTAGCAGGTCTTGGTTTTCCTGCACCAGAAAAAATGATTAGCATGAAGAAAGGGGAAGACCGAAAGAGGATATTCACCTGCTGCTTTTCAATGAGAGATTTCTGGGGCTTTTTCTCAAATTGAGGTTCCCATGGAGAAGAAAGGGTAAGACTTGAATCCTAAGACATTTTAAAGATGGTGGGACACAAAATACAATTGTGGATGATAAAACTTAAAATTGAAAATCAAGAAGAAAATATTATAGATTATATGTGAGCAAAATTTTGGTGGTGGACTTCCTCCCTTCTAGAGTTCCATTAGTTAACATAGCGGACTAGCTGATCTACAACAACTCTAAACACCCTAATTGATGGACTATATATGTATAATATATACATTTATGAAGAGGGAAAAAATATCTACACTACCCTTAATCGCTTCTCCAACTGTAATCTCCATGTAAGTTCCTCCACCCGCTTTTGTAGCTTGTCCTTAGCTTCTTTAAGGGCCCGTGTTTCTCTTGCAACCTAAAAAACATAGACGAAGAATCAACACTAACCTTCATTCCTCACTCACAACAAGTTTCATAACAAATGTGCTCAAATAATAAATTAATATTAAGAAAAGTAAACTACATCAATAGTATTAAGAGAAGTCAAATTCCAAGTTAAAATAGAGAAATTTCTTCATTCTATTTGTAACATTAACTCAAAAGATTTTTCAAAATATAATGAATCACTTACTGGGGACATTCCATGGAAATCAAGAACATCTGATGTACTGTTTAGCTATACTTAAAGTTAGTAAGCCAAACTACGGAAGTGATTGATAGATTACCTAAGGGCTCTTAAGGTAGTACCTAAGGAACAGTAGCAAAAAACCATTGGTGGACCACTTGAGGACTCAAGGGAAGCACATAATGGCATGGTCTAGGGGTCACAAAGGAAGACCCGAGGCTTGGGAGAGGTTGAGTTGAAGTTTAGCTAAGGTAGTACCCAGCGTCTCTTAAGGTAGTACCTGAAGGCCACTAAGGTAGTACCTAAAGGCCATTAAGGTAGTACCTAAGGAACAGTAGCAAAAAACCATTGGTGGACAACTTGAGGACTCAAGGGAAGCATATAATGACATGGTCTAAGGGTCACAAAGGAAGACCCAAGGCTTGGGAGAGGTTGAGTTGAAGTTTAGCTAAGGTAGTACCTAGGGTCCCTTAAGGTAGTACCTGAAGGCCACTAAGGTAGTATCTAAAGGCCATTAAGGTAGTACCTAAGGAACAGTAGCAAAAAACCATTGGTGGACCACTTGAGGACTCAAGAAAAGCATATAATGGCATGGTTTAAGGGTCACAAAGGAAAACCCAAACCTACCTTAAGGGACCCTAGGTAGTATCTAAAGACCATTAAGGTAGTACCTAAGGAATAGTAGCAAAAAACCATTGGTGGACCACTTGAGGACTCAAGAAAAGCATATAATGGCATGGTCTAAGGGTCACAAAGGAAGACCCAGGGCTTGGGAGATGTTGAGTTGAAGTTTAGCTAAGGTAGTACCTAGGGTCCCTTAAGGTAGTACTTGAAGGCCACTAAGGTAGTACCAAGGGCTCTTAAGATAGTACCTAAGGAACAGTAGCAAAAAACCATTGGTGGACCACTTGAGGACTCAAGAGAAGTACATAATGGCATGGTCTAAGGGTCATAAAGGAAGACCCGAGCCTTGGGAGAGGTTGAGTTGAAGTTTAGCTAAGTTAGTACCTAGGGTCCCTTAAGATAGTACCTGAAGGCCACTAAGGTAGTACCTAAAGGCCATTAAGGTAGTACCTAAGGAACAGTAGCAAAAAACCATTGGTGGACCACTTGAGGACTCAAGGGAAGTACATAATGGCATGGTCTAAGGGTCATAAAGGAAGACCCGAGGCTTGGGAGCGGTTGAGTTGAAGTTTAGCTAGGGTAGTACCTAGGGTCCTTTAAGGTAGTACCTAAAGGCCACTAATGTAGTACCTAAAGGCCATTAAGGTAGTACCTAACGAACAGTAGCAAAAAACCATTGGTGGACCACTTGAGGACTAAAGAGAAGCATATAATGGCATGGTCTAAGGGTCATAAAGAAAGACTCGAGGCTTGGGAGAGGTTGAGTTGAAGTTTAGCTAAGGTAGTACCTAGGGTCCCTTAACGTAGTATTTGAAGGCCACTAAGGTAGTACCTAAGGGCTCTTAAGGTAGTACCTAAGGAACAGTAGCAAAAAACCATTGGTGGACCACTTGAGGACTCAAGGGAAGTACATAATGGCATGGTCTAAGGGTCACAAAGAAAGACCCGAGGCTTGGGAGAGGTTGAGTTGAAGTTTAGCTAAGATAGTACCTAGGGTCCTTTAAGGTAGTACCTGAAGGACACTAAGGTAGTACCTAAAGGCCATTAAGGTAGTTCCTAAGGAATAGTAGCAAAAAACCATTGGTGGACAACTTGAGGACTCAAGGGAAGCACATAATGGCATGGTCTAAGGGTCACAAAGGAAGCCCGAGGCTTGGGAGAGGTTGAGTTGAAGTTTAGCTAAGGTAGTACCTAGAGTCCCTTAAGGTAGTACCTGAAGGCCACTAAGGTAGTACCTAAAGGCCATTAAGGTAGTACCTAAGGAATAGCAGCAAAAAACCATTGGTGGACCACTTGAGGACTCAAGAGATGCATATAATGGCATGGTCTAAGGGTCACAAAGGAAGGCCCGAGGCTTGGGAGATGTTGAGTTGAAGTTTAGCTAAGGTAGTACCTAGGGTCCCTTAAGGTAGTACCTGAAGGCCACTAAGGTAGTACCTAAGGGCTCTTAAGGTAGTACCTAAGGAACAGTAGCAAAAAACCATTGGTGGACCACTTGAGGACTCAAGGGAAGTACATAATGGCATGGTCTAAGGGTCACAAAAGAAGACCCGAGGCTTGGGAGAGGTTGGGTTGAAGTTTAGCTAAGGTAGTACCTAGGGTCCTTTAAGGTAGTACCTGAAGGCCACTAAGGTAGTACCTAAAGGCCATTAAGGTAGTACCTAAGGAGCAGTAGCAAAAAACCATTGGTGGACCACTTGAGGACTGAAGAGAAGCATATAATGGCATGGTCTAAGGGTCACAAAGGAAGACCCGAGGCTTGGGAGATGTTGAGTTGACATTTAGCTAAGGTAGTACCTAAGGCCACTAAGGTAGTACCTAAGGCCTCTTAAGGTAGTACCTAAGGAATAGTAGCAAAAAACCATTGGTGGACCACTTGAGAACTCAAGGGAAGTACATAATGGCATGGTCTAAGGGTCACAAAGGAAGACCCGAGGCTTGGGAGAGGTTGAGTTGAAGTTTAGCTAAGGTAGTACCTAGGGTCCCTTAAGGTAGTACCTGAAGGCCACTAAGGTAGTACCTAAAGGCCATTAAGGTAGTACCTAACAAACAGTAGCAAAAAACCATTGGTGGACCACTTGAGGACTCAAGGGAAGTACATAATGGCATGGTCTAAGGGTCACAAAGGAAGACCCGAGGCTTGGGAGAGGTTGAGTTGAAGTTTAACTAAGGTAGTACCTAGGGTCCTTTAAGGTAGTACCTGAAGGCCACTAAGGTAGTACCTGAAGGCCACTAAGGTAGTACCTAAAGGCCATTAAGGTAGTACCTAAGGAACAGTAGCAAAAAACCATTGGTGGACCACTTGAGGACTCAAGGGAAGCACATAATGGCATGGTCTAAGGGTCACAAAGGACGACCCGAGGCTTGGGAGAGGTTAAGTTCAAGTTTAGCTAAGGTAGTACCTAAGGTCCCTTAAGGTAGTACCTGAAGGCCATTAAGGTAGTACCAAGGGCTCTTAAGGTAGTACCTAAGGAACAGTAGCAAAAAACCATTGGTAGACCACTTGAGGACTCAAGGGAAGCACATAATGGCATGGTCTAAGGGTCACAAAGGAAGACCCGAGGCTTGGGAGAGGTTGAGTTGAAGTTTAGCTAAGTTAGTACCTAGGGTCCCTTAAAGTAGTACCTGAAGGCCACTAAGGTAGTACCTAAAGGCCATTAAGGTAGTACCTAAGGAACATTCCCTAAAAATTGAGACTACTTCCAAAAATTAGCTTTTGAAATATTATTATTGTGCCAAAACTTGAGGTGGGTCATTGGATGAATGGTTCTATAATTGAGAAGTGCTTACCAAAATCATCAAATCAATTTCAACCCCATATGTAAAAGTGAGGCTTTATTTTATCTACTTTCCCAAAAATACACGGAAATGTTCATTTTGTGCCAAAACTTTGAAGTTGGCCTTTGGATGGATGGCCATGTCTTAGAGAAATGGTCAGCAAAATGATCTAATCTAAGACCTGTTTTTCCCAAAAATACAGTCAGAAGTTTACATGGGTCATTTCATGAGTATCCATATAGTTAAGAAATGTTCACCAAATCATCAATCAGATTCAAACCCATGTGTAAAAATGAGACTGTCTCCCAAAAACACATTCTCAAATTTACTTGTTATGCCAAAACTTCACCTAGGTCATAGGAAGAATGGGTTAAAAATGTAGAAATGTTCATCAAAATCCTCAAACCCACACCCAAAAGAGAGAATTTTCCCTCAAACATTGAACTGGGATATTAGATGAATGGTTACCAAAATTATTAACCGCATTCGTACCCATGTGTAAAAACGAGATATTTTACCAAAATAGATTTGAAAATGTACTTGTAGTGCCAACAAAAATCAAAAGTGGGTCATTTGGATATGAATGGTCAGCAAAATGCTATAAAAAATTCACATCTCAGAAGGAGTTGAATTCTGAAATAGATCCCATAGCACAGAACCATATGGGACTGCAAGCCCTGGTTGATCTAATTCCACGTATTACTACTATGTCCTCTACCCTTATGAGCTATTTCTATTCATATTCAGAGTGAGTGTACAAGGTGATCAGTGAGGAGGGAAAACTCAGTAATATGGGGTGAACAGGCAATGCTTTTCATACATGGTTAGGTTAGATTCAAATCCATATGTAAAATGACATCCCTTTGCCCAAAAATCAAACAAACACCTAAGGTAAAACCCATTGAACGAAGAACCACATACCTCATGTCATGTTTCCTTTGATCGGGTTCTTTTCGATTAAGATTTGAGTGCTGATTACATGGCCAATTTTGGAGACCCATGGCTCCTTACATGGAGACCGTGGTGGCTGCTAACAAGGAGAACAAAAGGGCAATTTTGGAATAACTTTTCCAAACAGTAATTAGTGCACAAAAAAATAATATTCTAATCATTAATGGACAAAGCCCGTATTCCAGGTTCTATGGGTTTCATTCCCATATAACCTTCAAATGGGCCTCCATAAACACAACTTCCCCAAAAATATAAATAAAGAAAATAAAATTAAAAAGAGTAATAAATATATATAATTTAGTTATTTAATTATTTTTCATGTAAAAGATAGTCCCACAAAAAACATATAATTAATCAATTTCTTTGTTTAATTATAAACATACTATATTTTTATTTTATTTTATTATTAAAATAACTAATGGAAAAAAAATAAAAATGGATAATAAATGAATTTAATTCTTTTTATTATTTTCATATAAAAAATAGTACTAAACAAGGTTTTCAATTTTTATTTTTAAAAATAGTTTTTATTTTTTAATTAAATGTTTTTTCAAAAATAAAACATAAAAAATATAAATCATATTACCATTTTTTTAGAAAGTATTTTTTAAAATAGTTTTTGAAGATAATTTTTCTTTATTTATAATTTAAAATAGAAAATAATGTTGATTTTCAATTATTTATTAAAAAAAAATTAAAAACAATGAAAAATCCAAATTGTTAAAATAGAATTATTATAGTTGCATGAATAGTGGTGCAATAAAGACAAAAAAAGCTTATGTGAAAGATCATTGGGTATTTTAGTCCATCACTATTTTATATCCTTAAAAGATGATATATAGAAATTTGAAGGATATATTAGTCTTTTAACATCTTATATCATTTCCGTCAATTAGGAAAGTTATATGGACCAAATGTTAATTTTTAGGCCCATTCAGACCAAAACACAATTCTCTCTTCTTCAATCATGTGCCAATTCGCCTTTCTTACCAACTACCAACCCTCCACATTTAATGTTTTGTGAAATTACCCTGTAGACTAAAATTTGTTTCTTTTTTTTTTTTAATTTTGAAAATGGGCTTAAAAACAGGCACAAAATGCAGTTTGGGGGATTCTTTTGAACCCACTGTTGCACAAACTGTCACAATTGATCTTCCATTCTTGCTGACTCTGCACATGGACTTGTGAAAAGTATAATTAAATAATTATATTAAAATTATACATAAATAATTAATCAAATTTTAGTGAATTTAGTATAGGTTAAAAAAATAAATAATTGAGATATCATTTGGATACAAATTTTGTTTTAGTATTTATAAAAATAGAAAACATAAATAATTTTTTACATAATATTTTATTTTTTTATAAATATCAAACATATAAATATTAATTTTTTCTCTTGTAAATAAAAAAACAAAGATATTGCATAATTATGTAATATAAAGAAAGAAGATTTTTTTTTTTTAACTTTGATGATTTTTATTTGTTATTTTTCACTTTTGATTTTTGAAAGTACTAAATGAGAAACGTATGCATCTAATAAGTCAGGGGTTGCAAGTCATGACCCAAAAACTAATAAATAATAAAAATAATTGATTGCTCAAGGAAAATGAAAGCATGCGTGTAATAATTTCCAAACTCAAAGGCTTTAAATTTGCTCAGTTTTTTTTATAATTATCGAAATTAGACACATAAAGCTTTTATTTATGCCTTTTGAGGTTATGACTGTGGAACAATGAAGCCAAGTCTTGGGCTTTCAAAACCACCTTAAGCAGAAAAGGAAAATAAAAAATCAATCACCTCATTTCTTTGGGTTGAACAAGTCCACTTCCATCAATTCAAAACAAACTGATTCTTGAGGAATTACGACAAAAATAACTACCAAGTAAAATATTGAAGAGAAGTGGCTTAACTTTTATATTTACAGAAAATAAATAGATTCTAGACTTTTGTTCAATAACACTCCCCCAATTGATGAAATTACATAAATGAATAAACTGCTTTTACTTGAAAGGCAAAAAGAAAAAAAGGAAAAAAGAATGTATCTTGCTCAAATCCATGTCAAGCTTCATCATTGCTCTAAAAGATGGCTCAGTCATCATAGGCTCCGAGAAGGTAGCCTCAACATGAATGCCCTCTAACTTATGTGGAGGCGGAATGTCAAGCTCGGGCCCTCTCTACTCAAAGTCCCTCTGAGGGTCCAACCCATCCTCCATTTCTCTGATCTCGGCCTCCTCCTCTACTCCAGGGTGTATCTGATCATGTCCCTGGGCCTGTCGCTCGGCTTTCCTAAACCAGGAGCCATCAAGTGCCTTCTCAAACTTCATGCGCCCCAAAGACTGCTCATCATATGTGTCATAGTTGGTGGGGGCCTCGAAATCCATCTCTCTGCTCAAGTCGACCCCGGCATCCTTGAAAACACGGGTAAGGAAGCGGCCGTAGGGGAGTACTCGTGTCAAGCTCTCAACGCAGAAGACCATATGCATCATTATCAAGTATCCCACGTGAATCTGTCTCCCGGTGAGGATCGAGTCCACAATAAAAGCCTCGAGGTAGGAGACCTCGTCTCAATGTCCTCCACGTGGAAAGAGAATAGAGCAGATCATGTGGTGAAGGACTCGGCTAGTCATTGTCAAGCTATGAGCCGATGGTTTGCCCATCCCCTAGGGATCGGCAAGTCCGCACAACCTCTGAACAACCTCTCTAGGTTCGAATCCCGGCACAGTGGGCCACGCCTTGGCCTCATACACTCGGAGTCCAATTGAAGGGATGTCGAGAATGCGATAGATGCTCTCGGGACTCAATCGGATCTCAACTTCTCTCACAGTAGATAATACGGGTCCTCCAAGCCCGTAGGTCGCCCAGGAATAAAAATCCCGCACCAGAGTCGGGAAGATCGGCTCAGAGATCGTCACTACGGGCAGCCATCCCATCTGTCCGAATAGCCCCTCAAACCCGAAGTGCTGAAGTTGGGAGAAATTGACACTTCTCCCTGGGACAACTTTCCTCTGGGCAAATTTTTGCTTGTAGCATTGATAGTCTTCATTTGAACTGAAGAGTGTCGTGTCAAACCTCGCTTTTCGATGAGCCTCCGTCTGCTCGGGCTGAGATAGCTCAGCAGGGAGCTTGCCCTGAGCCCTGGAGGTGCCCGTCTCTCTCCTTGGTGCCATCCAATGAAACAAATGAGGAGAAGGAGTCCAAAGAGAGAAGGAAATGAGACGAGAAGGAGCAATCACAAACCCAAAGCCCTAGGCGCACAGAGAAGAAGTTGAAACAGGCCTGAGGCGCGCGGTGTAGAGAGGAGACGCTCCCAAAAGCTGAAACCCTGGGTTTCAAATCCAAGCCCTAGCTCAAATCCGTCCCAAAAGCAAGTCCAAACCTTCAATCAGTTCAAAATCCAACCCAAAATCGCCTCTGGAAACAGGTATGTGAAGGGGCGGCAAGCTCTGGAGGAGGAAATGTGAGAAATGAAGCGCGCACGGGGGCGTTTTAAATTCTCAGCCCCGAGGAACCGGTCGACCGCCTGGTCAACGGTCATGGTCAACAGTCAATTTTTCCAAATTTTGTTGCATTTTCTTGTCTTATGATCACCCCCCCCCCCCCCCCCCCTCCCTTTTCCTCTGCCTTTTTCAGTTGAAATCCCCAATTTTTTATTTCCAATGCCACGAGAATTTTGATTTTAGTCAAAATTTGACCTCTTTCCTATGATTATTTCTATATGATGTATATGATATGAATTTCACGTAATCATAGGGTATATTCAAGAGTAATATCAACAAGAATTCATCAAGAAATCATTTGATCATAAAGAAATCACCCCTAGTTGTCTTCTAATATCAACAAATTGCTCTTCACTTAGGGGTTTTGTAAAAATATCGGCAAGTTGATCTCTTGTGCTTACAAATTCAAGTGTAATGTCAGCCTTTTGTGCATGGTTTTTAAGAAAATGATGTCTTATCTCTATATGCTTAGTCCTAGAGTGTTGTACTGGATTTTTTGAAATATTTATGGCACTAGTGTTATCACATTTTATAGGAACATGCTATAAAATCAAATTGAAGTCACTAAGTGTTTGTTTCATCCAAAGGATTTGTGCACAACATAAACCGGCTGCTATGTATTCAACTTCCGCCGTAGACAAAGCTACCGACTTTTGCTTCTTACTATGCCATGAAACAAGTGAGTGTCCTAGGAAATGACAAGTGCCACTAGTGCTTTTCGTCTCAACTTTACAATCGGCAAAGTCGGCATCCGAGTATCCAATTAATTCAAAGTTATCACCCTTAGGATACCATAGGCCTATGTCCATAGTTCCTTTTAAATGTCTAAGAATTCGTTTTACAACACTTAAATGAGATTCCTTAGGACAAGATTGAAATCTAGCACACAAGCATACACTATACATGATGTTGGGTCTACTAGCGGTCAAATATAGCAAAGAACCTATCATGCCTCTATACATAGTTGAGTTGACGGGCTTACCTTTCTCATCCATGTCAAGCTTGATGGATGAACTCATTAGAGTCTTCATTGTTTTGGCTTCCTCCATATTGAACCTTTTGAGGAGATCCCTTATATACTTTGCTTGATTGATGAAGGTTCCTTTCTTTAGTTGCTTGATTTGAAGTCCAAGGAAGAAGTTAAGTTCTCCCATCATGCTCATTTCGAACTCACTATGCATGCATTTAGAGAATTCTTCACAAAGAGAGACATTAGTAGCTCCAAAAATGATATCATCAACGTATATTTGTACTAAGAGCATGTCATTATCTTTGGTTTTTATGAAAAGAGTTGTGTCAATTTTTCCCATTTTAAAACCCTTTTTCAAAAGAAATTTACTCAATCTTTCATATCATGCTCTAGGTGCTTGTTTCAAACCATAAAGTGCATTTTTAAGTCTAAAAACATGATTAGGAAAGTTAAAACTTTGAAAACCGGGTGGTTGTTCAACATATACCTCTTCATTTATAAAGCCATTTAAGAAAGCACTTTTCGCATCCATTTGATATAAAACAAAGTCTTTAAAACATGCAAAGGCAAGTAGCATCCTAATGGCTTCCAATCTAGCCACGGGAGCAAAGGTTTCTTCATAATCTATCACTTCTTCTTGATTAAAACCTTGGGCTACCAATCTTGCTTTATTCCTTATAATTATGCCATTTTCATCCATTTTGTTTCTAAAGACCCATCTAGTTCCAATAACACTTTGATTTTGAGGTCTTGGCACTAATTCCCATATTTCACTTCTTTCAAATTGGTTTAACTCTTCTTGCATGGCAATCATCCAATTTTCATCAACTAGAGCATATTTTATATTTTTAGGTTCAATTTGAGAGATAAAAGCAAGATTATTGCAAATATTTCTAAGGGATGATCTAGTTTTTATCCCACTAGATGGATTACCTATAATTTGATCTTGTGGGTGGTTGATGACAAACTTCCAATCTTTAGGGAGGTCTTAGCTTGATTCACCTTGCACTTGTTGAGGAGGAGGTAGTGCCAAAGGTGATTCCTCTTTCTTGGGATCCTTTACAACTTTTTCTTGTTGTCTTCTATTTTCAATTTGTAATTTTCCCATGGAGGTCTCCAATCCTAAATCATCATCAAAGCTCTCTCTTTCTTGGAGAGAATTGTTAGATTCATAAAAAATAACATGGATAGACTCCTCAACAACCATGGTTCTTTTGTTAAAAACTCTAAAGGCTTTACTTGAAGTTGAGTAACCAAGAAAAATTCCAACATCCGATTTTGCGTCAAATTTTCCAAGATTGTCTTTGGTGTTTAATATAAAGCATTTGCACCCAAAGACTTTGAAATAACTAATGTTGGGTTTCTTGTTTTTCCAAAGCTCATAGGGAGTTTTCTTAAGAATAGGCCTTAATAAAATTCTATTTAAAATATAACAAGAAGTGTTAACCGCTTCGGCCCAAAAGTATTTTGGTAAATTGTTTTCATTTAGCATGGTTCTAGCCATTTCTTGAAGAGTTCTATTTTTCCTTTCAACTACCCCATTTTGTTGAGGAGTTCTAGGAGCCGAAAAGTTGTGGTTAATACCATGCTCATTGCAATAGTCTTCAAAATCAATATTTTCAAATTCTCTCCCATGATCACTTCTTATACAAGTAATTGTAAAACCTTTTTCATTTTGAACCTTGTTGAAAAACTTTGAAAACTCATAAAAGACTTCATTCTTTTGACTTAAAAATAAGACCCAAGTGTATCTAGAGAAGTCATCCACAATAACAAAAGCATAAGATTTTCCTCCAAGGTTTGGTGTCCTAGAGGGAACAAATAAATCCATATGCAACAATTCAAGAGGCCTAGTGGTTGAAATGAAATTTTTGTTTTTAAAAGAGTTTTTTATCTGCTTTCCCATTTGACAAGCTTCACAAACTATCTTTTTGAAAATTTATTTTGGGAAGGCCTCTAACAAGTTCATCTTTGTTGAGTTGGGAAATGAGGTCCATGTTAGCATGTCCCAACCTCCTATGCCACAACCAACTTTGATCATGCATGCTTGAAAAGCATCTATCATGGCCATCATATTTTGAAATATTTATTGCATAAACATTATCACATCTATGGCCCATGAAGATAGTTTTATCATTTTGAATATCTTTGATGATGCAATAAGATGCTTCAAAAATCACTTTAAAACCTTTGTCACAAAGTTGACTTATGCTCAAAAGATTATGTTTTAAACCATCAACTAATAAAACACTTTCAATAAGAGAGGATGTGCCATTACCAATGTTGCCTTGACCAATGATCCTTTCTTTTGAATTGTCTCCAAAGGTAACGTATCCTCCCTTTCTTTTTGTAAGGAAAGCGAACTTGGATTCATCCCCAGTCATGTGCCTTGAGCATCCACTATCCAAGAACCACTTATCCTTCTTTGATCCTTACAAAATAAAATTCAAGTTGATTTAGGTACCCATATCTTTTTGGGTCCTTGAGGGTTAGTGACCTTGGATTTCTCAACCCAAACATTTTTAGCTTTAGCATTAGAATTCTTTTGAGTACCATTTCTTAAGGGACATGTACTACTAATGTGCCCTCCTCTTCCATAAAAGTTGCAAGTGGTGGAAGGACTTGCACTTGTGGATTCTTTTACAAAGTAGTTTTTAAAATACTTTTGATTTTTTGATGATTTGAATCCTAGCCTTTGTTTGTCAAAGACATATTTTTGGCTAGCTAAGATCATTTCAAAAGATTTTTGTCCACAAGAGAAAATTGAAAGAGAGGAGGTTAACCATTCATTTTTCTTTTTCAAAATCTCATTTTCACTCCTCAAAATATCATTTTCCTTTTCAAGATGAGTTTTAGATTCATCAATTGAAAACTTTTCTTTCACTTCTTCAAGTTCCTTTTCAAGATCTTGAATTTTCTTTTTAAGAGAATTATTTTTCAAACTAAGTTTTTCAAAATCCTCATATAATTCTTCAAAAACATCATGCATATCTTCATCACTAAAGTTAGAGTTTACCTCATCAAGATCATCTATTGCCATGAAGCACATGTTTGCCACTTCCTTCTCATTTTCTTCTTCGGAGGATTCTTCACTTTCACTCCAAGTGGCCATCATTGCCTTCTTCATTCTTCTCTTGGCTTCACTCTTGTAGAGAGGACAATCATATTTGATGTGTCCCGGTTTTTTGCACTTAAAGCATGTCAATTCTCTTTTCTCTTCCCATTTCTCCTTGTCACCATGGGATGAAGATTCCTTTTTAGAAGGATCCCTTCTAGAGGTGGTGAATTTCCTTCCTCTAAACCTTTCACCTCTCATGTATTTATTGAGTTTTCTTGTGATGAGGGCTAGATCATCATCTTCATCACTTGGTTTTTCTTCTTCAACATCTTCTTCTTCCTTGGTTATAGCTTTAAGGGTTATGCTCTTCTTCTTTTTGTCTTCACCCTCTTGTAGCTTCTTTGTCAAATTAATCTCATATGTCATTAATGACCCTATGAGCTCTTCCATAGGTAGCTTAGTCAAGTCTTTTGCTTCTTGAATTGCGGTGACCTTGGTGTGCCACTTTGATGGGAGAGACCTCAATATCTTCATCACCTTCTCGGATTCCTTGTAGGTTTTTCCCAAAGCTTCAAGACCATTGACAATCATCTCAACAATAGTCTTAGTTTCTTTCATTGAAAACAATTCATAATTATGAACAAGTAAATTGATTTTTGACTCTTTCACTTGATCAGTTCCTTCATGAGTTATTTCAAGCAACCTCTAAATTTCTTTAGCCAATTTGCATTGACATATTCTATTATATTCATTTCTATCCATAACACATTGCAACGTAAAAACGACTTTAGCATTTAATTGAAAGTTTCTTCTATCAAGCTCATTCCATTCTTGCTTGGGTTTTGGAACCAAAACTCCATCCACTAGTTTAGTGGGAAAAGTTAGGCCATCTTCAATGACATCCCATACATCTAAATTAGTAGATTGCAAATACCAAGTCATTCTAGTTTTCCAACAGGGATAGTCGGTTCCCGTAAAAAATGGAGCTCTATGTTTTGAAAAATTTTCAGCTTGGGATGAGCTTGATGGAATAGCCATTTCCTCTTAGACGATTAAGTCTTGAAAGAAGAGGTCTAGCTCTGATACCAATTGAGAAAACAAAGGCTATGTTTAGTTAAGAAAAACACCCAAAAGGAGGGGGGTGGGGTGAATTGGGTTTTTAAAATCTTTTCAATCACAACAAAATTAAACAAAATATAAGCAAAGTAAAGAGATAGAGTTTAGAGAATTCAAACTCGGGTTTATAGTGGTTCGACACTTCCTTGCCTACGTCCACTCTCCTCAACCTCCTAACCGAGTGAGGGCTCCACTAACTTGAAGCTTCAACCAAGCTTCCAATCTTCTTACACTTGGATTCCGGCTCCAATGGGCTCTTACACAACCTCTTCAAGATTTAACCCTCTTGAAGGCTTTAACACTCAGATTGTTACAAAATATAATCACTCAACTTGGCTTAAAGATGGCTCAAATACAAGACAAAGCTAGAATGACAACAAGAGTGCACTAAAGGATTTGCAAGTGGTGATTTAATGCACTATGAAAGAAATGAGAGCTTTTTGATCAAGAACAGGTAGGTGGGCTTTGAATGCAAGTGTTCTCTTGTCAATAAATGAAGTGGAGCTCTCAATTTATAGGTTTCTAAGCTCGGGAGTCAAAAACAGCAAAAGGCAACCTCGTCTAGTCGAGCTAGGGGTCGACCTATTCACTAGCCATTGGAGCATTTAATGCATGACAGGTTACCGTTGCCTCAACCGGACCTCGACCGATCCTCGACCGGACCTCGACCGGGAAGAGAAGGCTATTGGGAGAGAGAGAAGGTTTTTGACCTTCCTCGACCGGACGACCTCAATCGGTCAACCAGTTCCACAACCGGTTGACCGGTTACCCATAGCCTCGACTGGTTGAGCCTTTTTGGCCCCGAAAAACCTATTTTTTGATTCCTTTCTTTTCTAACACTTAGGCAAGGTCTTTAGGTAAATTATTAAGCCAATTTTGAAACATTTTGCCTAAGGTAAATTAGTTAAAAACTCGGGTTTTAATGAAATCAACATTTTAAAGAATAAACCGAGTTTTCTAAGATGCATGAATCGTATGAAAATCCTAAGTGCACTCATGCATTCATCTTACATTAGTTTCCTATGATCACAAGTCTTCCAAGCGTCTTGATCTTGTATGCATTTGGTCCTTTGATGAATTTTAGAGTTTATACTTGAGATTCTTAAACATTAAACCAATTAGTTACTTAACAATGGTTTGTTATCATCAAAACCCGATTAGGAGAACCCTTGGGCTAACACTATTTTATGTCAAATAAAAAGCAATAATGTTTTTTTGTTTTTCATATTTAAGGATATTGAATCTTTTTGCTCTTATTATAAGCAATGATAAAAATTTTAGGATTTTTCATCCAAATATTTTTTTATCTTTTTGTATTTATCTTTTAGTTTAATTTTCATTTTTTATTTTAAATTTATATTATCCTTTCATTTATATTTTTCTCTTATTTTTTATATTTTCTACATTAACCATATTTTAAAAATTTTAAAAATTGACTATCACTTCACTTTATATATATATATATATATATCCTTTTAGCTTTTAAATTTTTAATGTTTTTATTTTAAAATTTTTAAAAAGATAAATTTATTGAAAAAAATAACTAAGATATAAAGTTCTAATATTATATTAATAATTTTTCTTATCTAGATAGACTAATGCAAAGTATTTTGATTCACAACAAGAAAATTGTCAACACAATTTTTTAGTGAAACTTTAGAAATTAAATTTCAAATAAAATATGTTATATAAAATTTTATCTAAAAATTATTGAAAGTGGTATTTAATTTTTTTTATTGACTTTCAAACTTATCTAATTTTTTACTTGAAAGGTAATAGAATATATTTACAAAAAAAAAGAAAGTTAGTTTATCATTTTTTAAATAAATGAGTATAAATATATTAAAAGAATTAAAGATAATCCTTGTAAATTTTTTGATAAATATGATTATAATTTTAAATATAGATTCATTTGGATAAAATTTCACAAAAAAAAAAAAAAAATAGTGGAAAGAAAAAGCATTGCTAAAACTAAAAAAACAAAATATGTAATTACAAAATTTTGATGATGAAATTTAAAAATAAAATTTGAAACAATTCTTGAGTGAGAGAATTTGAGTGGGGAAAAAAATCTTTGAGTGGAAAAAAATGGGAAAGTTTTTCAAAATCACTTAAAATCCTTAACAAAAGTAGTCTTGTACACTCTTGTACAATTAATAAATTTGTCTTGTACAGTTAGTGTAATACCCTTGTACAATAACTCAAATTTCATACATCATCTCATGAATATCTGACAATAGATCGGTTAACCATGTTTGCATTGGTTTCGTTTTAAAAAAGAAAAAAAATTGTTGTATAATTTTGTTTTACAATCATCATAAGTAAGGTACCTATTCAAATGACCATATACAAGTCAGATAAAGTGCATGAGATGAATGTATGCTTAACCAATGTGTGTAAGGAATGTCATTTATCATCGGTTAGGGAAAATAAACAAACAAGTTTTTCAGAATCACTTAAAATCCTTCTAAAATAATAGTCTTGTACACCCTTTTACAGTTAGTATATTTGTCATGTACACTTAGTGTAAATACCTTGTACAGTGACTCAAATAAAACGTTATTTTATTTTATTTTCAATGCAAAATATAATTAAAAATAAGACAAATAAATTACTTAAAAACTATTATTTAAGCCAAGTTTATTTATTTATTTCCTTTTATTTTTGAAAATAAAGAAAAAAGAATAAAAAATTTATTTAACCATAAGAAATATGAATATAAGATCAATTATAAAATACCAAATTTATTTATTTATTTCATTTTATTTTTGGAATTAGAGAAATAAAAAATAAAAAATTTATTTAACCATAAAAAATATTGATATAAGATATGTTAAAAAATAAAAATAACCCCAAATTTATTTACTTATTTCATTTTATTTATTTAAATTAGAAAGTAATTTATTTTAATAGATTAAAATGTGCACAATTGATTTATTACTTTGTTAATTATGGATATATTAAAATTTTCTATTAGACAAAAAATAAATAAAGAAAATAAATTAAAAAGAGTAATAAATATATATAATTTAGTTATTTAATTACAAACATACTATATTTTTATTTTATTTTATTATTAAAATAACTAATGGAAAAAAATAAAAATGGATAATCAATGAATTTAATTCTTTTTATTATTTTCATATAAAAAATAATACTAAACAAGGCTTTCAATTTTTATTTTTAAAAATAGTTTTTATTTTTTTAATTAAATGTTTTTTCAAAAATAAAACATAAAAAATATAAATCATATTACCATTTTTTTAGAAAGTATTTTTTAAAATAGTTTTTGAACATAATTTTTCTTTATTTATAATTTAAAATAGAAAATAATGTTGATTTTCAATTATTTATAAAAAAAATTAAAAACAATGAAAAATACAAATTATTAAAATAGAATTATTATGGTTGCATGAATAATGGTGCAATAAAGACAAAAAAAAAAAAAGTTTATGTGAAAGGTCATTGGGTATTTTAGTCCATTACTATTTTATATCCTTAAAAGATAATATATAGAAATTTGAAGGATATATTAGTTTTTTAACATCTTATATCATTTCCATCAATTATGAAAATTATATGGACCAAGTGTTAATTTTTTGCCCGCCCAAAATACAATTCTCCCTTCTTCAATCACGTGCCAATTTGCCTTCCTTACCAACTACCAACCCTCCACATTTAATGTTTTGTGAAATTACCTTGTAGACTAAAATTTGTTTCTTTTTTTTTTTTTTTTAATTTTGAAAATGGGCTTAAAAACAGGCACGAAATGCAGTTTGGCGGATACTTTTGAACCCACTGTTGCACAAACTGTCACAATTGATCTTCCATTCTTACTGACTCTACACATGGACTTGTGAAAAGTATAATTAAATAATTATATTAAAATTATACATAAATAATTAATCAAATTTTAATGAATTTAGTATAGGTTAAAAAAATAATAATAATTGAGATATCATTTGGATACAAATTTTGTTTTAGTATTTATAAAAATAGAAAACATAAATAATTTTTTACATAATATTTTATTTTATTTATAAATATCAAACATATAAATATTAATTTTTTCTCTTGTAAATAAAAAAACAAAGATATTGCATAATTATGTAATATAAAGAAAGAAGATTTTTTTTTTTTTTCACTTTTGATTTCTGAAAGTACTAAATGAGAAACGTATGCATAATAGGAGAAACGTATGCATCTAATAAGTGAGGGGTTGCAAGTCATGACCCAAAAACTAATAAATAATAAAAATAATGAAGTAGTCAGAGCAGTTGGTGAGAAATAACTGATTGCTCAAGGAAAATGAAAGCATGCGTGTAACAATTTCCAAACTCAAAGGCTTTTATAATTATCGAAATTAGACACATAAAGCTTTTATTTATGCCTTTTGAGGTTATGACTGTGGAACAATGAAGCCAAGTCTAGGGCTTTCAAAACCACCTTAAGTAGAAAAGAAAATAAAAAATCAATCACCTCATTTCTTTGGGCTGAACAAGTCCACTTCCATCAATTCAAAACAAACTGATACCAAGTAAAATATTGAAGAGAAGTGGCTTAACCTTTATATTTACGGAAAATAAATAGATTCCAGACTTCTGTTCAATAACACTCCCCCAATTGATGAAATTACATAAATGAATAAACTGCTTGTACTTGAAAGGCAAAAAGAAAAGAAGGAAAAAAGAATGTGTCTTGCTCAAATCCGTGTTAGGCTTCATCATCACTCTGAGTGGATCTCCTGAAACAGGAATTAGGGAATTGTCAGGACACTATAAAGAATTAAGATATATTAATTAGTTAAAGATTGTGCATGAGAGATTTTTATACCTTGCTTAATTTTCTGGTGTTTTGACGCCATCAATATATATCTCTGAGACATGAGAGATTTTATGCCAATCCTCCCCTGTTGTTTCCTTGCATCTTTCAGTCAATTGAGGGCATTCTTCAATCACAAGTTTGTCAAGGGATGTGAGGTTGCGCATCCACTCTGGCAATGCCTCCAACTTTGGTAATTTTGAAAGCAGCAAATATCGTAGATTCCCGAGCCTTGGAGCGTGGTCTTCCCCATTTCCATCCAATGAATTGAGCCTTTCGCAATCCAAAATCATAAGTTGCTCTAACAAGGGCAGTTGTTTCATGCTAGGTGCCAAAGTCTCCAAACTCCTACAGTTGCGAATACGCAATGACCGAAGGGTAGTGAGGCTTTGCGTCCCTTGAAGCAGAAATTCTAGATTTTCACATTTGAAAATCCTTAAAATACGAAGAGATTCCAGGCGTCCTATCCCTGTCAAAGCCCTCTGTTTCGTGGTGATGGTTAAATCCCTCAAACTGATGAGGTTCCCAAACTCCTTGGGCAGATTCTTGAATCCCACACATCCTAGAAGCCACAACGTTTGCAGATGAAACAACTTGCATACTGAATTTGGAAGTTTCTTTATCCTCTTATTCCACATGAGGTTGAGAAATCTGAGATGCTTTAGATTACTGATAGAATTTGGCAATGTGTCAAAGTTCGAACTTGATAAATCTAGCATCTTAATGCATTTGAACTTTGAGACGCAAGCTTGAAGAAATGGTTCACCACGTGATGTCTCCAACACAAAGGGGAAATACATTGTACGAATGTCGTTAAGCTCACCAACAACTCTTAAGATTTCTTTCTCATCCAAATCATAACTAAATGACACATGGCGAACCATTCCAGAGACAGTTGGGTTTACACAATCTATGAGAGTGCACTCAGTTTGTGATATGAATGATGCAAGATCATGCATCAGATCATGCATTTTAAATGTAAAACAAAAATGATGATCTTCAAAGTCTTGAAGGAAGGATCTCGATAACATTTCTTTAATATATCTCTTTCTGATGTCGTCCAACTCTTGCTTCTTTTTGGATGGTTCAATGAGCCCTTGTGCGCTCCACATGTTAACCAATTCTTCATTAGTAAGCACACGATCCTTGGGAAAAATTGAGCAGTATGCAAAGCAACATTTTAAGTAAGAGGGCAATTGTTCATAACTCAACCTTAAAGCAGGTAAAATATCACCTTCCTTTTGTTCTAATTTCCATATGTCATTATCTCTCACATATAACCAATCCCTTGGCTCAAATTTTGAGAAAAGTAGGCTCCCCAAAGTCCTTGCCGCCAAAGGAACTCCATTGCACTTCTTTACAATGTCGTCCCCAATTTTTACAAGGTTTGGATGTTGTTTCTCTTGCCCTTCATTAAATGCCCATTTTAGAAACACAGACAGACAATCGACATGGGGAAGACCCTCTAAAACATATGCCTGAACAGTGCCCATGATCGAAGCCACTAAATGACTCCGCGTTGTTACAACAATTTTATTGCCCTTTGCACCATTCTTTAACAAAGTTCTGAGTTCAATCCATTTTTGGCGGTCCTCATTCCACATATCATCCAAGACAAGAAAAAAATTTTCATTTCCCAAAGTACTACGAAGAAGAGTTTGTGATTGCTCCATATTCAAATCATTGTGGTTTGGCAAACCAAGACCACTCCCCCCTTCCACAGTAGTTTTGATTGAATTAATAATATCTATAATCACCTTTTTCATATCAAAGTCATTGGAGACACAAACCCATATTCTTTTCTTAAAATGCCCAACTACCCACGGATCATTATACACTAGTTTAGCAAGAGTAGTCTTTCCAAGACCTCCAAGACCAACTATGGGAAGGACTGAAATACTCTCATCATCATCACTTGAATTCATCAAAAGCTCTAAAACTTTTTCTTTATCCTTATCTCTTCCGATAACATCGGAAGCAAGCACAAATGAGTGGGTGGTCTCCCTGTACACCAGAGGAGCCCTCTCCATACGAGTCTGTAGATTGAATTGAGCCCTATCTGCTGCAATGCCATCCAACCTCTCCCTCACCTCCTTGATTCTATGGCCCATTTTAAGGCTAAATGGAAGCGGATTTGAAGATGAAAAGAAGCCAAGTACCTTTGTTTTAAGGCTGCCATGACTCACCACTTGGCGCTGCAAAGCTTGGTACTGAAATTCATCGAGCACATCTTCCACATCATAGCACACATGTTTGAGCTTTCCCAACCAATCACGTAGCTGTCGATCCTTCCACTGCTTCTCCTCAGCATCCAGGAGGACGGATTTGATAGTGGTTAAGGTGGCTTCCAGCTTTTTCAGTTCAGTCTTGACGCCCCATGCCAAGCCAATTTCTTGGAGAGTGACAGAGCCGATCTTCCCCACAACGTTGTCTGCAATGCTAAACAAAAACGATTCAGCCATGGTGTTGAAGTTGTTGATGACTGCTCACTGCTCAGCCCTTGCAACTCCCAAGATAAATGAGATGATCAGAAATCATCTTTGCAAATTTACAAAATGGTATGGCTTCAATAATTCAAACTGGGCCCTACCACCACCACCGTCTCTTTGATTAGGACTGAGGGGTATCATGCCAGGTTGTCAAAAACATGCCATGTGCTCCCCATGATTCCTTCAAAGTCTTCCTCGAATGCCCTGCACCTTTATAAATGATTCCTTCAAAGCTTTACTTTATGTTTTTAAAAATACTTTCAAAATTATAATTTTCTATATTTTAAAAAGGAAAAAAACAAGCAACATGTATCAAACATCAACTAAATTTAAGCTTTTATCTCTTCTCATTGGCTATTTGGAGCTTCAAATGAATGCTTTAGCATTTGTTTTTTTCCTTCCACAACTCTTGTGATCACTTTCCCCCGATTCCTCTATCCTCACTTGAACACACATTAATGCTCTAAAAAAAAAAAAAGATTTAGCAGGTATTCAAGTTAAAATGATATGATTAACCCTCAAAAGTAGTGATAAAATCCATATTTTTTAAGTAAAAAAATAATTTTTCATCATCCATATGCATCAATTTATCAAGTAAAAGAAAATCATGCTAAAGATATTTAGGTCTTGTTTGGTAATTGTTTTCAAAAATGTTAGAACATTGAGTCTTATTTATATGTTAACAATTTTGTTTCAATTTATATTTGATCAAAGTTTTTTTAGATAGTGACTTGCTCTCAATGAATAATCTCTTTAAATTGTGTTAATTGATTAATAAGAGTTCAATTAGACTAATTAATCAATTATGACCCTTGGACTTAAGTTCGCTCAAGTTACTTAAGCCAAAGGGAAGTATATAAATACCATCTTTACTCTTACATTCACTATTCTCTCTCATATATTCCAAAGAGAGAGAATCATAACCTCCACCCTCCCATATTTCCACCATTTGAGAGCCAAGTTTCAAGGACAAATCATCAAGTAGAATATTACTGAGTTTTCAAGACCATCTACGGATTTGCAACAATCTTCACCAATAGGAGTTGATCAAGGACATCTTGATCTTGGTAAGCACACTAAACCTGTAATCTAGATCCAAAAAATTGATACTAGTAAGAATTTTTTATACACGCCTAAATTTTTGCCCTATCACAACTCAACTACATAAAACAACCAATGGATGATCAAGTATATATACCTTTTCTATGGTCATAATCTGAACCGAAAGTTCTGTTGCACAATAGTCATTGCCAAATTAGTTAAATTTTCCCATTAAAAAGTACATAAACATCACAAGATACAGAAACAGCACAAGATAGAAACCATAATTACATCTATCTATGGACATTATCAGTAATAAAATTACGCTAGTTATTTACAAATGAGAGAAACAGTCAGTGCATGTTGTCGGAGACCATGGAATCATCCACAGGTTTAGCTTATAGTATTGTATTCCATACCAAATTTTGCATTATGCCATTTGTTATGTAACCGTGTGATAGAAAATTATGGGAAAAGTGTGGATCCCAATAACATCATCTGTTAATCAAATAATAATTTATTCATGACAACACTATCTTTTCTTCAAAGACATGGCTTCCAGCTTTTTCAGTTCAGTCTTGACGCCCCATGCTAAGCCAATTTCTTGGAGAGTGACAGAGCCGATCTTCCCCACAACGTTGTCTGCAATGCTAAACAAAAACGATTCAGCCATGGTGTTGAAGTTGTTGATGACTGATCACTGCTTGCAACTCCAAGATAAATGAGATGATCAGAAATCAAATCATCATTGCAAGTTTAGTAGTTACAACATGGTATTAGATTCAATAATTCAAACTGGACCCCACAACCACCATCCTCTCTTTGGTTAGGACTTGGGAGTATTGATATATGTATGCGTCATGGGCGTCCAATAATTCATTCAAAGTCTTCCTTGGATGCCTAATCCCCGCTCCATTATTTCAAAGTCTTCCTCAAATACCTAATCTCTGCTCCACTACAATTATCTATGATATAGATATATATATATATATTCAAAGTCTTTCTCAAATACCTAATCCCTGCTCCACTACAATTATCTATGATATCTATATATATATATATATATCATAATAATTCATTCAAAGTCTTCCCCAAATACTTAAAACATAAAAGGAGAATTAGGTTTAAGGGTTCCGAAAAACATACAAAAAGAAATGATTCCTAAACGACAAGAAAATCAATTGAAATGAGTGGATTGAATGAAGCCCTGCATGTTAGGAAAATCAATTGAAATGATAAAGTATAATTTTTTAAATACTTTAATAGTTTTAAAAACATAAAAGGAGAATTAGGTTTAAGGGTTCCGAAAAACACACAAAAGGATTTGTTTTCTTCTAAATTCTCTTTCCCTATTTTGTTTTTCCATTTTTTTCCAATTATTCTCTTTCTTTTATCATTATTTCTCCTTTCAATTAACTTAGAAGTAAAATATTATCAACAATTGTATTATGAAAAAAGTGGTTTTGATTCACTAATTTGAAAACATAAAGAAAAAGAACCTCAATTTTTATAAATCAATTTTATCTTCATCTGTTTAAAAATATTTTAAAATACATGAACTTTTATAATTATTTCCTGAAATACCTTTTTATTTGATAATATTAAATTATATTATCAGAAAAATTAATTTATCATCTTAATTTGATAAAAGTATCTTACAAATAAATATATTATAAATTTTTTATTATAGAATATGAAATACAAATCATTTTGCTAAAATTCTCCAGTATCCTTAAGTAATAAGTAAAATTTTTCTAATTCCCTAAGTAATAATGATTTTATATCCTGTATTATATAAATTCACTCATCTTGTCAATTTTTTTTTAATAAAATTAAATAAAAATTTTATTAGTTGACATCAACAATAAAATAGAAATTTTAAAAATTAAAGATACAATTAAAACTCAAATACTTAATAATTAAATACAATTAAATCCAAAAAACTTAAAATTTGAAAAAATAAAATATTGACTCGGATTGTATTTCAAACTCTTTTTGGAATCTATATTTTTTGTTAGTGTGATTTAACTAAGTGAAAGTTAATATTTTATTTTTATATTTTTAAATTTAAAGTTTTTTTAGTTTTAATTATATTTTCAATTTTTAAAGTTTTTTATTTTATTGATCAATCAATTAAATTGATCAATTGTCAATTGTAACCTGACAAGTAAATGGTCATTTTAGGAAATAATGATCTGAATTATGAAAAAGTGTATGCATTTTAAAATATTTTTTAAATGAATGAAGATAAAACCGATTTATAAAAGTTGAGGTTCCTTTCTCTATATTTTTCCAAATTACCATATCACATTTATACTACTTTGTCTCTTTCAGTTTTTTTATTTTCTTTTAATAAGTGAATTAAAAGAAACATTTTTAATGATGAATCTCCTTTTTTTTTCTTTTCCTTTTAACTTTTATTAGATTATTCTTCTTGAAATCAAAATTTGAGCACAATAATAGATTGGGAAAGTCAAAATCATACTCGTTATATTGACTTAAAAAGCTAAGGTATTATTTAGATATAATTTTCTTTATTTAAAAAATAAAAATTTTATATAAAATGTAAAACCTTTTATATATATATATATAGATAGATAGATAGATATTTACCAATATGTATTAAACATCACCTAAATTAATTGCTAAATTTTTGGACATGTGTTTTCAAAGTCATTATTCAAATTTGTTGGTTAGACATGTCTAAGTATTACACTCCAACAATATGTAAAATATTGACATGATACATGTAGGGGAAGGTTTTGAGGCTAATATACTAATAACGCAAGACAGATAAAACAAATCATATAGAAAGATGTACAAAAATCTCTAATGGATTTAAAATACTTGAATTATTTATCTTAGAACTTCGTAGTTTATACTTGATAAAACTACAAGAATTTTTTTATAGACTCATGCAATTCACATACATATGGTACAACCTTAGCAAATACTTAGTAAATGAAGGATATGCAAATAATCTAATTTGTCCATGTGTATTCATTAAGAAGTCAAAAATTGATTACTGCAGTATAAGTCGATTTGGGATAAAACTTAAAGACAATTTTGTATATTTCTAATAAAGTGCCCATTTTGGATATACTTCTTGTTTTACTTTTAAACTCAGAAAATAATAGAATCTTCTAGACTATATTTGGTTCTCAGAAAGTTTGAAGGAAAATACAAAATATATATATATATATATATATATGTTTGGTTCCTTAAAATTTTTTATTTTCTTTCATTTCTTTTTTCCTTCACAATATTTTAAAAAAAATTTATACATTTTTATGAAAATTTTAATAGTAAATAAAACAAAATTCCAAGATAGCAATAAAATAAAATAAAATAAAATTTATGTATCTTTCTAAAAAATAATATATATATATATATATATATATGTTATGTAATCTAATTTGATATTTTTTTAAAAAAAAAATCTAAAAATAAAATGAATATTATTATATAGAATAATATACATTATAGATATTGTAAAAAGTATTAAATTGAGTTCAGGTTAGGCTCAAGTTATTCTAACCTTCACCCAACCATAACCCAAATTGAGCTTGAGCTGAAAAAACCTAACTAATTTTCAACCTACGTATTGAAAATGATTGTTCAAACTTGCCCAAACATCGAGTTGTTTTAAGGTTTGATCAAGATAACCCACCCAAGTTGCACCCCTAAAATTGTGTAGTGATTGTGGTTTTAATGCTAACATACTAATGTAAGAACATAAAGATAAAACAAACCAAATGTATAGATATATAAAAATCTCTAATAGATTTAAAATACTTGAAGCATTTATCTTAGAACTTCGTAGTTTGTACTTGAGTAAACTACAAGAGTCCTTATACAAATTGAAGTAATCAAAATACATATCATACAACAACCTCGAATATCTTATAAAAGAAGGATATGGAAATAGTTTCAATTTGTTCATATGTTTATTAAAAAGTCAAAAATCAATTTTACAATTATTGTAGTATATGTCATGACTTAAATCTTACTAGAACTCTTAAAGAGCTAACAAGAATAATGACTTATTTGAAAAAGGAATTTGTGATGAAAACTCTTGAAAGGACAAAATTTGGCTTGACATGCAATTCGAGCATGTTTCAAGTGGAATATTTGTTCATCAACATACATAGAAGTCCTATAGTGCTCTTATATGGATAAAACTTTTCTATTCAACTTGCTAATGGTTGTCCATTCATTTGAGGTGAAGAAATCGTTTCGTTCTTGTAAAAATGAAAAATATTTGCTTGGTCCCAAAATATTATATCACAATGTATTTGGTGCCCTTATTTATCTTGTAAGTTGTATACCACTAGATATTGCTTTTTGTGTCAATTTACTAGCAAGGTATACCTTCATTCTAACTAGAAGATATTAGAATGATGTCGAACATGTGTAATATTTGTGGGATGAATAATATGAGTCCATTTTATTCAAGCAATTTCAAATCACAAGTAATTGGATGTGCAAATGCAAATTATTTTTCGAATCCTCATAAAGTCAATCCCAAAGAGTATATATATTTATTTGTGGTGATACTACTATATCATGAATATCTCTACAACAAGATTTTTAGCTTCATTTTATGAGTTTTCTAGGAGCCAAAGGTGGCCATTTAATTATTGAGTCCTCCACTTTGGGTATAATGGTAGTGGGAGATGGACCCCATATCTACTTTACTAATTTGATAAGATCTCATCTATTATTAGCTTTTTTTTAATTTGATTTAATGCTAATGGGAGGTGCATAGCATATCATATTTGTTTTTTGCTTTGAATTGATACATGTTAAACTAAAAAAGGGAAATAACTTTAGACATTAAGGTCATGTTTGGTAACTGTTATCGAAAATAGGTTTAAAAAATAGTTTTTGAACATTGTTCTCTAATATTTGTAGAACAAAAGTCTATTTGGAAACCTAAAATATTTTTAACTTGTTTTTAATATTTATAAATATATTTTAAAAATATTTTTTATGTGTAGTGTTTTATTTTTAATCATTCTAAATGTCTGTATAATTATTTTTTAAAACAACCCTAAAAAAAATAATTGAAAACAATAAAAAAAACAAATAAAAGATGTTTTTCAAAAACACCCATTTTCTATTCTTAAGAATGGAAAATATAAAACAATTTTTTGTTATCAAATGAACTTTCTAGGTTTTTTGTTTTGGAGAATAGAAAATTGTTTTAAAAAATAGTTGCCAAACAAACCCTTAATGACGAAGAAACACTCAAAACAGTAAAATTTTAAATAAATGATCCATTCTATCATAAAAATTACTCTTGAAAAATTCATTATTCTATAGGTTTACTCTTATTTATGACTATTATTTTGAGTACCAACATTTTATTGTAACACAAGACTAAGAAGGAAAAAAACAAAAGAACATTACAAAAACTAGATATTGTAAGAGTACTCAAATGCTTTAATCAAATAATAATCAGAACTAGGAACTGCAGATAGTTTACCAAATCCAAACTAAAACACAACTACTAATCATAGAGAAAATTGGAAAATAGAAGCAGAAATTAAGAAGAGTTAGCTACAATGGCGATGAAGGTAGAAGAAGATCTCTCTATTGAATTTACAGTTATTATAGTATATGTTGATGACTTGAATATTGTTCATTAAGAGCTCACAACAACCAAGCTATTTTTGAAAAAGAAATTTGAAGTGAAAGCACTTGGAATGATAAATTTTGCTCCACCTACATCTTGAGCATATTTCAAATGAAATATTTGTCATGAAGAAATTTAAAGTTTATTAACTTTTACATGGACAAAACACTTCCATTAAACTTTCCTCATCAGTGTCCATTCACTTGACATGAAGAAAGTATTCGTAGATGTATATATGTGTTGTAGGGACCCCTCCCTCTGTGAAACACATGGCACGCATCTCATAGTGGCACGTGGCGCGTATTAACAGCCGGACCATCACCATCCGGATTCCCCCAAGGATATGCATGGTGCAGTTGTCCTATCTGAACCGCCTCAAGGAAAGGCAAATGACGTTTCAGCTTCTCCCATCCAAGGAAGAGCAAACGACGCAGGCAGAGCATAGACATCCGGACAATTCTCATAACGCATCCACTCCACAAACACATCCGGATGAACAACATGTGTCATCCGGATATAATCGTCTGGATCGTCAATTAAAGTAAAGCGAGCCTTACACGCTATCACAACAAACAGCCATGGCCCACATCCTGTCACCTGTAGGGTGAGAAGACAAGATGAAGTGACAGCAAGTCACTTCCCACGATCTCTGACAGCCGCATCACCTACCATGGTTCCTGACAGCCGCTCGTCGGATGATGATGACTCTGCTGCCACTTAATGTCATCATGACAACATAAAATATCTCCTCACCATTAATGAGAGGAACAGTACCCCTGAAGCTGTATATATAAGCCTTCACACGAAGAAGAAAGGGGTCTCCTGGTATCTTTCTAATACCTAGTAAAAGCCCAATTGTCTCATCTATCTCTCTCAACCATGGCTGACAAAACCATCGGAGGGTGCGTCCGGACACCCTGTCTGGATGCCCTTTTTGTAGGTACAACGACTGGATCAAGAACCTTTGTGTGTTGAGATTGCGTGTCCATCCATCCGGCAGCTACGTGGATCACCAAGGACGCGAGGCATCAACATTGGCGCCGTCTGTGGGAAAACTATTTTTCATTTGATTCAGTCACTAGCAAAGATGGCCACACCTTCCCAAAGCCAATCCTCTGGTAGAGGAGAGGAAGATAATCTTGAATGGCGTCAAGCCATCGAAAAAAGACAGTTGGCAAGCGAGAAACAACTGAAAGCTCTCCTCCAGGAGACAGAGAGGTTAAGAGAAGAAAACGCTGTGCTACGCATACAGGCCTCAACATCAGGGCCTCCTCGCCGTCAGCGTTCAAGAGGCCAGGTGGCAAACTCGAGGCCCGAGCCAGAATCAATATATCCTGGGTCAGCAGGAGCTATTCCAGGAGCATACAACGTAAGGCCTCATGAGCCACATACACCCATGCCTCGAGCTCCCTGTGAGGAAAGCTCAGATTCCACTCATTTTTCAGCAAAGAGGCAACGTGATAAAAAATCACAGTTGTCAAGTTCAATGCGTGCAAGACTAGGCCCTCAAGAGCCTGGGAGATCAAGGCCACCAGTAGCCACAACTTGGGCACCACGCCCTGACCCTATAATCACTCCCATGGTGCAGAACGTGCACCCGCATCGTGACCCCTTGGTCACCCCAATGATGCGGCACGATCACCCGCACCCCGCGGAGCGACCAAATGGGAGAAGCTCCCCAAACGAGCCACCCATTGGCTCCATCAGCAAAAGGCTGGACGACATGCTCTCCACACCCTTTTGCTCCCATATCATCCATTACGAGCCCCCAAGGGGATTCCTCGTACCAAAATTTTCTACATACGATGGAACCAACGATCCCTTCGATCACATCATGCACTATCGACAGCTCATGACGCTCGATATTGGCAACGATGCACTGCTATGCAAAGTATTTCCTGCCAGTCTACAAGGGCAGGCCCTCTCATGGTTCCATCGCCTACCTCCTAACACTGTTGGCAATTTCAGGGACCTGTCTGAAGCTTTCGTAGGGCAATACTTGTGCTCCGCTCGACACAAGCAGAATATCAGCACCCTGCAGAATATAAAAATGCGAGATAACGAATCCTTGAGGGAATTTGTGAAACGATTTGGCCAGGCCGTACTTCAAATAGAGGCTTGCAGCATGGATGCTGTCCTGCAAATCTTCAAGCGAAGCATCTGTCCAGGCACTCCATTTTTGGAATCATTGGCCAAAAAGCCTCCTACAACGATGGACGATTTGTTCAGACGTGCCAACAAATATTCAATGCTCGAAGATGACGTGCGTGCAGCCACTTAGCAAGTTTTGGTTGCCGGACGGACTTCTAGAGATGATGCGGACAGACATGCCAAACCTCCGGACCGGCCAAAACCAGTTGACCGGAGGCAGGAAGGGCCGAGTCGCCCGGATAGGCCGCCTCTCACACCCCTCTCCGTATCATATGAAAAACTTCTCCCAATGATCCAAGGGTTGTCCGACTTTAAATGGCCTAGACCCATCAGAACAGACCCATCCATGAGAGACATCAGCAAGAAGTGTGCCTTCCACAAAGACCATGGTCATACAACAAAGGCATGTCGATCCCTCCAGTATCTGGTGGAAAGGCTCATCAAAGCAGGACATTTAAAACAATACCTCCGCTCAGATACTAGAGGAAATGACTCATCCCAGCATCACAACTCTGAAACCCCTAGGGCCCCAACTGCCCCCAAGGCCGTCATAAACTATATCAACGGGGGCCCATCTGACGAAGAATATGATTCCAGGAGGAAAAGGCAGAAATTGTTGCGGGCCGCGTCAATACGCGAACGCATCAATTCCATCCGGCCGGGTCTAACCGGAGAGGGCCCTCACCCTATAGACGGGACAATCATTTTCCCACCAGTGGATCCCACCCGAACACTACAGCCATATCGCAACGCCCTCATCCTCTCCCTAGAAATAGGAGAGTTCGATGTGAGACGTATCTTAGTTGACCCAGGCAGCTCGACCGATCTTGTGCAAGCATCGGTCGTTGGCCATATGGGACATAGTCTAGCGGGCCTTGAAAACCCCGAACGAATCCTATCCGGATTCAACGGTTCATCAACTACATCCTTGGGAGATATCATACTGCCGGTCCAAGCTGGCCCAGTCACTCTCAACGTACAATTCTCAGTGGTGAAAGAGCTATCACCCTTCAATGTCATTTTAGGCCGCACATGGCTCCACTACATGAAAGCCATCCTTTCTACGTATCATCAAATGGTGAGTTTCCTCACCAACGAGGGGCAAACTGACTTGTATGGCAGCCAATTAGCCGCTCAACAGTGCTACCAAATAGCACGAGAAGCAGGAACCAGCCAGGAGGAGGCATCTCCCCCTGAACCCAACCATACACATGACCAATAGCAATTATTGGGTCCGGCGGACAAGGATCCCCCGGCAGCAGATCCCTTACAAACAATCCAAATTTCAGAAGAGAATGATCATCTCACGAACATCAGTTCCCTCATGACACAAGAAGAAACTCAGAGCATGAAAAATATTCTTCGAAGCAACCATGACATCTTCGCATGGACGCATTCGGATATGAAGGGAATTCATCCCTCTATTGCCTCTCACAAGCTTAACGTCTTTCCAGCTGCCAGACCCGTCCGACAGAAAATCAGACGCTTCCATCCGGACAGGCAAAAAGTCATCCAGAAAGAAATTGACAAACTACTAGAAGCAGGATTCGTCAGAGAAGTGTCTTATCCGGATTGGTTGGCAAACGTAGTGGTGGTACCCAAAAAAGAAGGCAAATGGCGAGTATGTGTCGATTACACCAATCTCAATAGTGCATGTCCAAAAGACAGTTTTCCCTTGTCACAAATAGATCAAATTGTGGATTCTACTTCCGGGTAAGGGATGCTTTCTTTCTTGGATGCCTTCTCCGGATATCACCAGATCCCCATGTCCCCGGATGACAAGGAAAAGACAGCCTCCATAACACCACATGGCCTCTACTGCTACAAAGTCATGCCATTCGGACTCAAAAATGCTGGCGCCACTTATCAGAGATTGATGACCAAAATCTTCAAACCACTGATAGGCCACACAGTAGAGGTATCTATTGATGATATCGTAGTCACAAGCAAAAACCAAGAGGAGCACGTTCTTCATTTACAAGAAGTTTTTCACCTCCTAAGAAGGTATGGCATGAAACTAAATCCTTCTAAATGCGTCTTTGGCGTAAGTGCTGGCAAATTTTTGGGATTTATGGTCAGCCAAAGAGGCATAGAAGTTAGCCCGGATCAGGTCAAGGCAGTCATAGAAACACCTCCTTCCAGGAACAAGAAGGAGCTACAGCGCCTCACAGGCAAGCTCGTCGCATTAGGGCGCTTTATAACCCGCTTCACTGATGAATTACGACCTTTCTTCTTGGCAATACGAAAAGTTGGAGCACATGGATGGACGGACAGTTGTCAAAACGCTTTCGAAAAAATCAAGCATTGTCTTACGCAACCACCCATCTTAAGCAGCCCCATCCCAAAGGAGAAGCTATACATGTATCTGGCTGTATCAGAATGGGCAATCAGCGTCGTTCTATTTCGCTGCCCTTCACCAAAGGATCAGAAACCTGTCTACTATGTCAGCAGGGCATTGGCAGATGTAGAAACCAGGTATTCAAAAGTGGAGTTAACAGCCTTAGCTCTTCGAAGCGCTGCCCAAAAGCTCTGCCCTTATTTTCAAGCCCACCCAGTGATCGTGCTGACCGACCAATCCCTCCGTAGCATTCTACATAAACCAGATTTAACCGGGCGAATGCTACAATGAGCCATTGAATTGAGGGAATTTGGAATCGAATTCCAACCCAGATTATCCAAAAAAGGCCAAGTAATGGCCGACTTCGTGCTAGAATATTCACGAAGATCCAACCAGCACCACGAATCAAACGAACAAGAGTGGTGGACTCTACGAGTTGATGGAGCCTCACGCTCATCAAGCTCTGGAGTTGGGCTCTTACTACAGTCCCCAACTGGGGAACATCTAGAGCAAGCCATCCGGCTGGGATTCTCCGCATCTAACAACGAAGCAGAATACGAGGCCATCTTGTCCGGATTGGGCCTCGCCCTTGCTTTATCCGTCTCCAAACTCCGGATCTACAGCGACTCACAACTCGTGGTAAGGCATGTCCAGAAAGAATATGAGGCCAAGGACGCGCGCATGGCGCGATATTTGGCTAAAGTAAGAAGCACCTTACAGCAATTCACCGAGTGGACAATCGAAAAAATCAAGCGAGCTGACAATGGGCGCGCTGACGCCTTGGCCGGCATAGCTGCTTCCCTCCCCATCAAAGAAGCCATTCTATTACCTATCCATGTACAAGCCAATCCCTCTGTAGCAGAAGATTCCACTTGCAACACCATTGAGGCAAACCAAACGGATGATCAAGAATGGACGCATGACATTGCAGAATATCTCCGGACAGGCACTCTACCCGAAGATCCTAAACAGGCGCACAAAATCCGGGTGCAAGCTGCCCGTTTCACCCTGATTGGGGGGCACCTGTACAAGCGATCCTTCACAGGACCTTATCTTCGATGCCTAGGACATTCAGACGCACAGTACGTGTTAGCTGAACTACATGAGGGAATATGCGGAAATCATACAGGAGGACGATCTCTGGCACATAGAGCTCATTCACAAGGATACTATTGGCCAACAATGAAGAAAGACGCGGCAGCATATGTCAAAAACTGTGATAAATGTCAAAGATACGCTCCCATCCCACATATGCCATCAGCAGCGTTGAAGTCGGTCTCAGGCCCATGGCCTTTTGCGCAGTGGGGCATGGACATAGTAGGACCCCTCCCAGCAGCGCCCGCCCAGAAGAAATTCCTCCTTGTCGCCACTGATTACTTTAGCAAATGGGTGGAAGCTGAAGCATATGCTAGTATCAAAGACAAAGATGTCACCAAATTCGTATGGAAGAACATTGTTTGCCGTTTTGGAATTCCCCAAACCATCATAGCTGACAATGGTCCGCAATTTGACAGCATTGCATTTAGGAATTTCTGTTCGGAGTTGAACATCCGGAATTCATACTCCACGCCGCGTTATCCTCAAAGTAATGGGCAGGCGGAAGCCACAAACAAGACCCTAATCAATGCCTTAAAGAAAATGCTCGAGCAAGCCAAAGGGAAGTGGGTGGAGGAGCTACCCGGCGTCCTGTGGGCCTATCGAACCACACCCGGACGACCAACAGGAAACACTCCTTTCGCCCTCACATATGGAATGGATGCAGTCATTCCCACTGAAATAGGTCTCCCTACTATCCGGACCGATGCAGCAAAGCAAGAAGATGCCAACACGGAACTAGGAAGAAATTTGGACTGGGCAGACGAAGTCAGAGAAAGCGCGGCCATCCGGATGGCAGATTATCAACAAAGGGCATCAGCGTATTACAATCTAAAAGTCAAACCCAGAAACTTCAAAAATGGTACGCTAGTACTTAGAAAAGTTTTTGAAAATACTGCTGAAGTAGGCGCAGGAAAATTCCAAGCCAATTGGGAAGGACCTTATATAGTGTCTAAGGCAAATGAAAATGGAGCCTATCATTTACAAAAGCTAGATGGGATTCCATTACTTAGACCATGGAATGTGTCCAATTTAAAGCAGTACTATCAATAAAAGGTAGACACACGTACAAATGAGAAAGAAGTATGTTTTTATTATTGATATGGATAAGTGTAAATTACAAAGAGGTCTCCGGACCACAAAAATACAGAAGGAAAAATTATAGCAGAAAATTACAAAAAGAAGAAACTATCAAGGAGCAGACTTGTCATCAAGCTTCTTCTCTTCACCCGGAGGAATTGAAGGGACATCTCGCTTAATGTCGTGCTTCTTCATGCAGCAGCGATATCCAAAAATGAATGTATCACCCACTTGTTTTTGGTATTCCACTGCAAGTTCCTCCCTCTCTGCAGCAAACTCCCATTCCAGCTCCTCTTTTTGTGCAGCCAAGCGCAGTTGCAACTCTTCATTCTGTTTCTTTTCAATAGAAACTTTTGTCCGGAGAAACCTCGCCTCCCCCCTAAATCGGCCTACCTCATTTTCTGACTCACACAGACGGGAGGCCGTTGATTCCTCCCGGCTCTTTGCCTCAGCCAACTCCGCCCGAAGAGCTTCAATCTCCTCACGAGCGCTGGATAAATCGGTTTCAGCCTCCTCCACTCTCAGACGCAACTGATTTTCATTTTCTTTATGCCGAGAAGCGAAGAGCTTCATATAATCAGTGGTCCGCAGCAGGTCAGCAAAGAGATCGTGTTGTTGGGCCATGCCACGGAGACCACTCACCAGCTGGCACGCAAACAAAAGAAAGCAAAGTCACAAGTCATACCACGACAAACATCTCAGTACAACAAGGAATCAAGAACCAAAGAAACATAAACGGTATACCGTTTCCACCATCTCAAACATTTGGGCTGAGGGCATAATATCAGGTGAGCCGGGTGGAATGTGTTTCAGCTTATGTTCCAACTCCGAGTAACTAAAAGAGCTACAGGAGCTGCAAGAAGCATCATCAACAGGTTCCCCCCCGGGTGAGGCAACAGAAGGTAACTTTTGTTCCGGACAAGGGGCCTCAACATTTTTGGCCGGATCAGTCTTTCCGGGCGAGTCCGCATCCAAGATTATCACTGGGGCGGCTGGAACCTCAGTTGCTATCTCCACTTCGCCCCTTTCCGGACGAGCGTCGTGGGCAGATGCGCAACTAACCTCAATCTCTTGCTGACGATCTTGAAGCCGCCCGAGGAGTCCGGATCTCAGATTGCGCGCCGAACGAGGCCTCTTGAGAAGAGGCCCCTTAACCAAAACAAGAGCCAAACGGTCAGGATCGTCGGGAGGTTGACTTTGGCTTTCTACCCCTGCTTCCTCCGTCGGGGGCGCACAAACAGCTTCAGCTGCATCAACATCCGGGTCAAGGTCGCCCGGATGGTTGATGGATGCAGCCTCCTCAGCCACATTGGCCAGACGGGCAACCGCGGCCAAGGAAGTACTTGAGTGGTGCAGCCCCGCGACGTGTCCGGGGCCGCTTGAGATAGAGTGAGGAGCAACATTCACTGGCTCCTCTATTGTTACATCCGCCTCATGGGTAATGGGCGGAAGGGGAAACTCCTTGGGAGGAGTGGGCTCCTTCGCGTCCTTCCCATGCTTCTTCACCAGCTTTCTCTTTTTCGCTGGAGCTTTCGTGGGAGGAGAATCCGCCCCGCGTTTCTGTCCGGGAGCCTTCCGGATAGTACCCTCGTTTTTTCTCTTCTCTCGATCCTCCAAGAGCGCCCGGCGTTTTTCAGCATCAGCCCCTTTGGCCTCCTCATAGATCGACAGCTCCTTCCGAGTATGATGCTCCCCAGGCACCACCTCCTTTGGCAGCTTCTGGGGGAGAGCGTGGATAACATACTCCTGGGACTCCCGAACGACCGCCATCAAATTCCGCGCGGAAAGCAACGTCTTATAGTGCCTCTCCTTGGCATCTATCTCAAATAATTTGCTGACACAAGCAAAAGAAGTCTTTTCCACCCAATCCACAAGGTAACCCCTCAACTCTGGACCTGTATTGACAGCAGCAAAAGGTGAGAATACCATCCAGAAAACTCAGGAAAAAGTCAACAAAGAAAAATCCGGACAGGAATCGCAAAGCAAACTTACCCGGGATACTTAAGGTGTAGTTTGGAGAAAAGGGTCTCGACTCACGCTCCACAAGCCCCGCCCATCTACCCCGGACCACCACGAGTCCCTTCGCCCCTCCCTTTATCGAATCCGGTAGCTCCGTCACCACTTGAAGGGAGGGTAGGTGCGCGGCCATACTGAAGATGTCAGTTTTTCCCTTCTTCAGGGAATAGAGAAAGAACACCTCCATTAGCGTGAGGTCGAGTTTATACACCATGTTGATGATACTGACTCCCATCAGCACCCGGACGATGTTAGGATGAATGAAGACAGGTGGAATATGGGAGAAGTGGAGGAATTCTTTGAACAACGCTGGCAGAGGGAACCGAAGCCCCGCGTTGAAATGCTCTTTTGTGAAAATAATGGCATGTCCTCCAACCTTCTCAGTAGAGAAAGCCACCTCCTCATTTAGCAGTTCTATAGACACACCATTTGGGATGGAGAACCGATCTCGGAATTCCTTCACATCCAGTTTATCTGTCGCTTTCTCACGAACCTCGCTAACCCGGGCAGATGAAACAGTCTTTTTTGCAGCCATTTCTTGCCACAAGGATAAACCAAAATCTACATGCAAAGAAGCGCAATGAGCAAAACACAAGTAACCCAGAAAACTCAGAAACCCTAAACCCAACACAGTCAGAAGAAAACCCCCCCGAACGCCAACAAAGTGCCAACATTCAACAATAACCGCAAGCGACTTGTCCAAAACAATGCCCAAACAAGCCAGAAACCAAGACCAAATGAATCAGCAAACGCAACCAAAGGAATGACAGTAGCAAAGAGGTACGTACCAAATAGAGCTCTGAGGAAGAAGAAAGGTTGTTGTCTCGCTACAAAATCACCAGCAGCAAACAAACAAAATCGCGATATAAAATCACCGGTACAAAAGAGCTTTCGAAGCTTTTTACTCAGAAAAAACAAAGGATACAACAAAAGCGAGAAGAAGAAAGGCTCTCAGAATAATGCAGTAGGAGAAAATGCAAAAAGGAGGTACAGTGCCCTATTTATAGCAGAACAGCCCCTCGGAAAGCCAAACGAACAGCTATGCCATCATTAGAACGACATATTGCCTGGGGATACGCAGGGTTGGCGGCTCGTCATAAATGCCTTTTTTGGCTTCCGTACCCCCACTCGCCACGTGGCCCAGCCAGGCGAAGAAACATCTTCCATTTTCAAAAAACCAGTTATTTTTAACCCGCCCACTTTTTGGGCATAGTAGGCAAGTTAAAAAGGGGGGCAATGTAGGGACCCCTCCCTCTGTGAAACATGTGGCACGCATCTCATAGTGGCACATGGCGCGTATTAACAGCCGGACCATCACCATCCGGATTCCCCCAAGGATATGCATGGTGCAGTTGTCCTATCCGAACCACCTCAAGGAAAGGCAAAATAACGTTTCAGCTTCTCCCATCCAAGGAAGAGCAAACGACGCAGGCAGAGCATAGACATCCGGACAATTCTCATAACGCATCCGGATGAACAGCATGTGCCATCCAGATATAATCGTCCGGATCGTCAATTAAAGTAAAGCGAGCCTTACACGCTATCACAACAAACAGCCATGGCCCACATCCTGTCACCTGCAGGGTGAGAAAACAAGATGAAGTGACAGCAAGTCACTTCCCACGATCTCTGACAGCCGCATCACCTACCATGGTTCCTGACAGCCGCTCGTAGGATGATGATGACTCTGCTGCCACTTAATGTCATCATGACAACATAAAATATCTCCTCACCATTAATGAGAGGAACAGTACCCCTGAAGCTGTATATATAAGCCTTCACACGAAGAAGAGAGGGGTCTCCTGGTATCTTTCTAATACCTAGTAAAAGCCCAATTGTCTCATCTATCTCTCTCAACCATGGCTGACAAAACCATCGGAGGGTGCGTCCGGACACCCTGTCTGGATGCCCTTTTTGTAGGTACAACGACTGGATCAAGAACCTTTGTGTGTTGAGATTGCGTGTCCATCCATCCGGCAGCTACGTGGATCACCAAGGACGCGAGGCATCAACATTGGCGCCGTCTGTGGGAAAACTATTTTTTTAACTAAAAAATTACTATCGATTCCAATATATTTTTTTAACTAGGATTCTAAAACATAATTCATACTCATCTAAACATCTACTACAACCAACATTTTCAATTAATTTTGAAATATAAAAAGCTAAGACGTGCTACCCTTTCCTGGTTTATGAATTTCTCAAAACACTATTTGAGTCAAATTTGGTTGCTTCGTAAATTTATCTATGATTGGTTCCTAGAAAATACTAAGAAAAGAAAAATAATTTTCTCATGTTTTGTTTTATTATGAAAAATATGAAAGAAAAATTTTATACACAATAGGAAAAAAAATAAGTGAAATAAGATTGAAGTAATATAAAATAATTCATCAACTTAAATCTATATTTTTACTTTTCTTTAATTTTTTTTCTCTATTTTCTTTCTTTCTAATTTTTTTCTAAAATTTTTTGGGAACCAAACATAACTAAATCATTTCAAAATATATAAATTTCTAATTAATTTTAATAATATATATTTTTTTTTGTATAAATAATTTCTACGGAAAACCAAATAGGAGAGAATTATTTTTCCTTTATGTACTCTTCAAGAACCAAACTCTTAGCATTTTTCCCCTCACTTTTTACTATTCATAATGAAATGTAACCTAAGATTTTTGGAAGAGTTGCCTTCTATATCTTAAAACCTTCAAAGAGATTTAAAGGTGAATTTTTATTGGTGCGACTGTGGTAATAGTGTGGCATCCGCAATCTTTGACTTGACATCAAAGAATGGTGTATACACTATGATGCTTGTTCAAAAATGAATTTCAAAATGTAACTGCATTGTGACTTGACATCCCCAATCTTTATACCTATTCCGGAAAGCAAAAATCAATTTTTTGACATCTTAATCATAGAAGCTTTGAAGATAGCAATTTAATTTAATGACCTTATCAATTTTAGTTTAGTTTTATGATGGTAAAGTGCAAAATAATAATAATAATAATACTAATAAAGAATCTTTTGATGAAAGATTTAGGTAAGACAATATATTTTTGGAATTAAGGTCCTTTGAAATAGTAAGAATAGAAGGTTGCATTGTCTCAGGCTACCTATATATTGATAAGCTTTTGGTTAAGTATGTGATGTAGAACTCCAGGAAGGGTTTACTTCTTTCTCAAGATCAATGTCCTAAAACCATTGAGAAGAAAGATCACATGAAGGTAGTAGTACCCTATGCTTTAACAGTGGGTAACCTTATGTATGCAATTGTAGACCCTCCTTTTTGTCCTTCTAGCACATGTCCTATTATGTGTTCATTTGGTACTTTACAACAATTCCATGGTGGCCCATTACTACTCATGTGACCTATCTTCTCTGAGTCACTTTGGAGACTTTGGTTGAGGGGTTTATTCTGCTCCACATTATGACCTTGGCTACCCTTCAAGTTTAGATTAGACTTCACTTAGGTGCACTTTAGGTTAGACTTAGTTAGACCCACCTAGTCTCACCCTAGGCCCGTATAGCTATACCCGACCCATTAGACACCACCTTAGGCTCATTTAGACACCTTAGGCCCATCTAAGTTCACTTAGACCCACTTAGACACACTTGACCCATTAGACATTCTTAGTATGCTTGTATGATTGCATGACTCATTTATCTCATTTACTTATTTATTTATTTTCTTTTTTTTTATTATTATTAATCACCTTTATCTAATCATTTATTATATTTATTTATTTATTTTAATTTATTTTTTATTGCTATTAATCACTTTTATTTATTTAGTTATTTTATTTATTTATTCATCTATTTGTTCATTGTCTTGTTATTTATTTATTTATCTATTATTATTATTTTATCATTCTCGATTTATTTAATTTATTTTATTTAATAATTTGAATTTTTTTATAAAAATATCTACCAATGGAGACGTCTTTGGAAAAGGTTTGACCTTTACGTAATATGCATGGATTCATTTTTGAAATTGAAAAAAGAGTTTTTCTGGTGGATGAGACGGAGAGTTAGGTGGGAGGAAGACTCCTTAGAGGGAATGACTGCTAATTGCTATAAAAAGCTTTAGTAGATGGGTGTAGAGGCGGCAGAAATGCTGGAATAGGCATAGGGAAAAAAAATGAGTTTTTCAAAAAGGAGACTTTGAGTACGCTACGGAAAAGGATAGGGAATTGGTTTTGGATGGAAAAAGTAGAAGGAGAGATCTGAGACTACAAACAAGTGGAGACTTTCTCGCCGGAAGGAAGCATTTCCAGGTACGTTTGCTGTAGACTCCTTCTTCATTCCCATATCCTTTTGTTATACATTAATCTTCACTAGATTTCGAGTTTCGCCTAGATGCTTGGGTTTAGAAAGGCAAAGGTTGTATGTTTGTTGGCATTGGTGCTAGATTGTTTATATAATTCTTGTGGTTGATCTCTTTCTTTGGAGTTCTCTAATTCAGGTTTGGGATTAAAAGACTCTATTTTTCTATTTACTGGGTGTTATATAAGGATTGTGGTTGTCTTTTTTTGTATTTGAATTTTCTTATACTCCTATCACCAACCTGAGTCCATTGAATGAAATTCGAAATGTGGCCTTCATGGGCTCCTACTTTATTTTTTTGTTTTCTTTCTTTATACTTTATTTTCCTGGTTGTTTCTTTCTGTTTTTTGTGGGGAACTTTAGGTGCATAGTTGTATGTGCACCACCAATTAGTAATGCTAAAGATGTAGAAAGAGTGTAAATAATTTATATTTTTATTTTTGGGAATTATTTTTAATTTATTTTATTATATTTTATTTTATTCTATTAGTGTTATATTTTTGGGAAGAGTCCTATTGGGATTGTGCTAGTGGAGTTTCATTCCTTTTATAAGTAGAATCACCTTCCACTTTGTGTCATCTTCTAATTACAAGTAGATTCCCATTGGGACTATGTTAGTGGCCTATAAAAGCAGGTCACCTCTCTCTCATAGACATATATCAAATTTTCAGAGAGTTTTTCAGGGAATATTTTCATACATTTATTTGGAGGAATTTTTTTAAAACCCGAGCTGTACACATCTCGCTTACAGAGTGCACCCAAAGAGAGATCTGGCTGTTGAATCCTGGAGGTAGACCACTGGTACCCTAGAGCACCGAGTTCGTTTTCGAGGAGGGTGGATCTATTTCAAGGACAATGCTTGTCACGCCTCAATCGATAAGTTTTTCTTCTTATTTATTATGTTATTTGTTTGTGTCTTTTGGGCTAGTCTTTTGTTTCCATACCCTTAATTCCAACAATCTTGAAATAAATCCAAATGGAAGCTTCCCTAGTTCACACCGATCTTGACACCTCTAAAATTGATCCCTTCAATGGGACATTCTTTAAGAGATGGCATGAAAGGGTTTTCTCTACAATTGATGTAGTGAACTTAGGACACATTTTGACTAACCTAAAACCTTTGATGCAATGTTGATAAGTTCAGGAGCACCCTTGAACTTGTGGGGGGAAGCTATCCTATCCGCATGTCATATTCAAAATAGAATACCTTACAAGAAATTTATATGGATCAACCTGAGGGTTGTGTAGTTCCAGGGAAGGAGAAAAAGGTGTATAAGTTGGTTAAATCACTATATGGGTTAAAACAAGCTCCCAAACAACAGCACAACAAGTTTGATAATGTGTTAGTAACTAATGGTTATTCCATTAATGATTTTGATAAGTGTATCTACAACAAGTATGAGGATAACACATGTGTAGTCATTTGCCTTTATGTAGATGACATGTTGATCTTTGGAACTAGCCTAGAAGTTGTGTGTGAGACCAAGAAATTCCTAGGTTTTAAGTTTGATATGAAAGACCTAGGAGAGGCAGAGGTGATTCTAGGAATTAAAATAACTAGAACACCTAATGGGCTTAAAATTTCTCAAGAGCATTATGTTGAGAAGATCTTAAAGGAGTTAGTATACTTTCATTGTAAACCAGTGTCAACTCCTTATGATCCCAAGTCATAGTTGAAGGAAAATAGAGAACATATTGTTGCCCAAATAGAGTATGCTTAGATCATAGGGAGCCTAATGTACTTAATGAATTGTACCAGACCTGACATTGCTTATGCAGTAGGTAGATTGAGTCGGTACACCCAAAGCCCTAATCAGGACCATTGGACTATTGTTCATAGAGTCCTTAAGTATTTGAGAGGCACCATTAACTATGGTTTGTGCTTTAGTGGATTTCCAAGTGTCCTTGAAGGATTTAGTGATGCAAATTGGATCTCGGATTCAGATGAGATGAAATCCACTAGTGGATATGTTTTCACCCTTGGTGGACCAAGCAAACTTGCATTACTCAGTCTACTATGGAGGTTGAGTTTATTGCCTTAGAAAAGGCAAGTTCTGAGGCTGAGTGGCTTAGAAACCTCTTAGCAGATATCCTTTTATGAATGAGACCAGTCTCGTCTGTGTCTATGTGTTGTGATAGCCAAGTTGCAATTGCTAAGGCTAAAAATAAAATATTCAATGGGAAGAACAACCATATACGCCCAAGGCACAATATGGTGCGACAACTACTTGAAACACTAGTTATATCCCTAGAATTTGTGAGGTCGGAGTTGAATTTGGACGATCTTTTGACCAAACCACTAAATAAGAAACTAGTGGAAGAACATCGAGGGAGATGGGGCTTATGCCTATTACAGAAGTCAAGAGTGGTGGTAACCCAACCTATTAGAATGGAAATTCCATGAAATGGGTTCATATGGGTAGTAACAAATCACTTGTTGACTTGAGGTGCTCTATCAACTCGAATTGTATGAGAGTCCATCCTTATGGTGTAGATAGAGCGTATTCTGCCTTGACTAAGGTTGAGTGTTTACTCTTAATGAATACCATATTCCTTATGGATGGTATATTTAAATGCAGAACATACTTGATGGATTCACCTATATGAGAGTGGAGGTGGGGCCACTTCCTATGAGAACTTAGGCAGGTTCTCTAGAGCTCTCATGAATATCCAGGCAAGGCGCATGGCCTATTTGTGCCAACCCGTTTTGTACAGCTCGTAGTGCAGTTAAGAAACCAATGTGGATAAAAGTCCCTTAAGTTACATCTAAAAACACTGGTTCATAGAAATTTACTTTCACTATGTTTCATGATTTAATACTTATTTGTCGTAAGACTGGTTCATAACCTTTGGGCACCAGTATTGATGCATTGGACTCTTTTTTCCTCTAAAAGAAAAAAATTACGTTTACACTCTGTGGGGGATTGTAGGAAGAGTGTAAATAATTTCTATTTTTATTTTTGTGAATTATTTTTAATTTATTTTATTATATTTTATTTTATTCTATTAGTCTTATATTTTTGGGAAGAGTTCTATTGAGAATTATTTTTTATTTTAATTTATTCTATTAGTATTATATTTTTGGGAAGAGTCCTATTGGGATTGTGCTAGTGGAGTTTCATTCCTTTTATAAGTAGAATCACCCTCCACTTTGTGTCATCTTCTAATTCCAAGTAGATTCCCATTGGGACTGTGTTAGTGGCCTATAAAAGCAGGTCACCCCTCTCTCATAGACATATATCAATTTTTCAGAGAGTTTTTCAGGGAATATTTTCATACATCTATTTGGAGGAATTTTTTCAAAACTCGAGCTATACACATCTCGCTTACAGAGTGCACCCAAAGCAAGATATGGCTTGTTGAATCCTGGAGGTAGATCACTGGTACCCTAGTGCACCGAGCTACTATTCAAGGAGGGTGGATTTGTTTGAAGGACAGTGTTTGTCACGCTTCAACCGATAAGTTTTTCTTCTTATTTATTATGTTCTTTGTTTATGTCTTTTGGGCTAGTCTTTTGTTTCCATACCCTTAATTCCAACAAAAGAATGGTTTCTAAATGCTGTTGGAACCTGATACTCAAGTTTGGAATAAGAGAGCAGGCTAAATGGTTTCTGATGTGATTGTTATTTCATGAGAAAAATCGCTCGGCACCAAGGCATGGATTATCGGAAAGTGGTGAATATGTAGAATGAGTTTCTTCAGTTTTGGACCCCTATCGAGGTTTTGGACAAGTCAGACGAACTGGATAACCAAGAAACCTTTTTCTTGTCGTGAGAAAGCCATGCTTTAACCTCATAGTAGATTGCCCTTCCCGCGAGCCTATTTGCACTTATGCCGGATTTACTCAAGTTCGCTTTGATTTGGATCTCAATCTCATTCATCCCAACTCTAATCAGATTCCTTGCACCGATTCTGATGACAGTTTGGCTCATAGAAATAAGAAGAGTGGTAGATTTCTAGATGGAAGCCAATTGTGCCGATTTTCTGAATTCTATGGAGCCTCAATCCATGACCATGTTCTTGGCTCTCGGATATATAGTTCCTCCAATGAGCAGATACCCCATAACTGGAGATTATTTATGAGTTTAGGTTGATTAGTGAGACGTGTGTATGCTCAAAAAGGTTGTGGGCATCTTCTATGAAAAGGAAACAGAGGCAGCCGCACCATTCTCCAGGTAAGGAAGAGATCTTCTCCATGCAGCCACACACTTCTCCATGCAGTCACACGCATTCTCCACCACGCACCATGAGATGCTTCAATTGATGGGGCATCAAAGCTGATCACTTAGGAGTCACCAGATTTTTTGTAAGACCTTGTGGACTGCAGTTTTGGAGAGCACGAAGCTGCATATTTGGAAGACATAGCAGGTTGCCGTGGCAAGACGCACAAGTGTGAGATCTTCTTCCCCATGTTTCTTAAAAGAAGAAGATTCACACCTCAGCTATTAGCTTCTGTTTGTTGAAAACTGAGGATAAACCCCAAGCAGCCTGAATATTAAGAAAAGCATAAGCACTTCGAAATTTTACAGTGGGGATATTGAAATAAGGTCTTTGCTAGAACCTGAAATGGTGGGAGTCACGACACTGCTACCTTTATTGGTTTTAGGAGGAACATTGGCGGGTTGCTAAAGCATACAATTTGGAACTCCCCTGCTCATGCTGATTCCATGAAGAAACAACTCTAAAAGATGAGAATTTGGTGTCGTATTGCATTAGCAATGCAACCTACAGAAAAGAATATTCGAACTGAGATTCTAAGGTGCAATGACTATGTTCTGATCTTCACATGTGAAGAAGTATCTCTCAAAGTCGCTTGACTCTATTATCTCAAGAAAATTGTTTGAAAGAATGCACCTTTTTTTGGAAACAAACACACACTCGAAGAGAGCGAAGCCTCGGGCTTTCTCTCTTGTGATGAGAGAAGAATCCCATAAGCAAAGACCCTAACAAACCCTTCAGTTTCACACATCCCCACGCCCATCTCGTTTCACTCTCTTCCAGTTCAATCATAGTTTCAGAGTCTCAATCGTCAGATAACAATGCACCCAGTGCTGACAGTTTCTGGTGGATAACAGAGATCATTGCAAGGAAATGGGAGGGTGTTGCTACTGTTCTTCTAAGGGAACTGAACTCAATGGCACACCAGCATACTATTATTGCCCAAGAGCATCAGAAGAACATGAACTCTTATCATCTCATCACGGAGCAGCCTCTACGCTCTCTATAGGGCTCCTAGTTGATTCAAACCTGGGAACATCACCTCCTGACACTTATAGACCACCTATAACAATGGGCAATGGATCTGTGTACTTATCTGAAGGTGATGGATTCTCTCGTTCCGATTTGGTACATGGCTCCACTTTCCAGAAACTCCATTTTTATTTCAGATGATTCTCCTTTAAAATGATGGAGTAGTGGCACGAATCTGCTGGGGAAAAAAATGTCAGTGCCAACTGTACTCCAAACCTGTCTTTGTTTCCTTCTCTTCACTTCTCGCATGCATTTAATTTCGGAAATGTATGGCCATCTTATTGTACATGTGGCCAACGCTCGTCTCAGTCTTCCATCACTCCACAAGTGGGCCCATGTTTTGATACGCCTGGAGTTTCATTCCGTGTAAGCATATCTGCTGCTATGAGCATAAAGAGGACCTATTTCCCACCACCACTCTACTTTCACTTATACCCACCACATTCAGCTTGACCCCGGTACTATACTCACCACCATTCTTCATACCCACCGAACCCATACACTGCCTTCCACCATTCACAGGCTCCTACATCCTATGACGAAAGAAGAAAGCTACACCAAAACCTCACTTGGAAGTGACACAGAGTTAAGGTGGCATAGTAACAGCATTTCAGAGTTAAATCCCAGCAGTTCCATTTGGGTCGCTTTCACATGGTCTTAGAATGATACATCCCATTAGAATAATTTCCCATGGGATGATAGGAAGATGAATGCCACCAACTTTCTCTGTGCTCCATTAATGAGACTTCACTCCGAAAGCAGATAGAGTGATGCTCACTTCATCCGTCTTCCCATATTCAAAGGTCTCTGACATTGTTGTGGAGCCATATAATGTCACCTCCTCGGTGTACCAATTGACAGAGAATGTTGATGAATGCATGGTTCAGGACTGCTGTTTTAAATATAGAAATGGTTTCAATTTTGCCCCCAAATGGTTTTTCAGGCTCCTTCACCACCTATTGAACATCTCACAGCACCAAAATCTGAAAATACCGCCTAAAAGGGGGACGTGCAAACGATGCTACGGTTGAAAATATGCAAGTGTTTGCTTGTGAATAGTTTGCAATTTGTTCAGGGTTCATCAGTCAGAAGAAAACCAAGAACCAATATCTCAACAGTTTAGTTAGAATCCTTTCTTGGCCAAAAGAAGTTGTCAAAACTATCATGGCATTAGTTTTGCAATGAAACTGCCCTAAAGTGCCGCAATCCATTCCAAGCAAATGGTTCAAAGGGGAAGAGTTGATGCTTGGTTCACACAACTTCTCGTTCGCATGGCCACTTTGGTGTGCTTATGATCAGTTCTTGCCCATCTCCAGCTTTGGTACACTCAACATCTTGTAGTCTCCATCATTCCTGCTCCATTGGGTGTCAGAAACAGTATGCAACCAGTGTTCGTGAGACCCCAAACTTAGGACTCCATTGTTGCACGGATTTCATGGCCACCTTTTGGCGTGCCACTTACAAAGACCTTTTTCCATACGCAGCCCCTCGGTTTTGTGGAATGGCGTCCAAGTCGGAAATGAGCACAGGGGACCAATTTTGATATTGAAGAAGCTGCTGCCTCAATGAAGACAAGAGTTGATTTATGATTATTTTATTCATCAACACCTATTGGTTGGTCCAACACTTCCCACTACCTGCATCAAATCCTCCCTCCGGTGCAATAGCCTATAGTTTTGCATTTGAATAAAGCTAATGCTCGTCTAGCTAGTAATGGGCTGCCACTAGAGATCTAGAAGTTGTGTCGCCAAGTGATTTTTAAATGCTCTGGGATTTGCTTCCCATATAGAGGAATTGGGCAGAAAGGTTGTCGTGATTCTGAAGGAAGGAGGCCCTTTCCCGGTTCTTCATCTTAGATAGGAAATGAACATGTCGGCTTTCTTTGGCCGTATGCTTGATTCCCTAGAAACCTAAGTGCATGTCAACGAAAAGTGTTCCTATCACTCCATCGGATCTGGAAATGCATCTTGTGCTCGATGTGAGACATACAAATTATTTGGAATCGGAAGATGCATTGAGATAACTATCCCGTTGGCTATGTCATCCTCTAAATTATGAGGAACCCTCGCCCCTGTGGAATACTTTGACTCACTGTGTCATGCTTATGTTGTCCATGCGGTCTTTCTGACACTCAGGAAGAAATTTGAAAGTTAAATCTCTGGAAAAATCTCGAAATTGGGATTAAGGGCAATTGAATCTACAGAAATGGACCTTAAAATTCCGAGAAGGAGCATCGGCGTGGAACTTCAACAGTGGAGAGATCATTTGAAACTAGGGAATAACAGCAGCACTACCAATGCCAACATTGCAGTCTCAATCACACCCCGGGTCCTACTCCAGCATGGTCAGTTCGGTGCACACCTCCTCCTCTCTTTGCTATATTAATTGGGAATTTACTGTTTTGAATTGATTTTTTTCAAATCCATTTTTTAACTGAATAATTTCAGTTTTGAAAATTCATCTTTAGATTCCTTTTAGGTAATAAAAACTCCTCGTTTCCAATAAACTTTCATTGCAAAATTTATTTTTGGCATGCATTTTCTTAGGAATCTTCATGGTTTTTTTTTCAACAAGCACAAATAAGCTTCATTGTTCCAAATAATGGGTCTGATTGAATCAATTCGTGCAAAAGCAATTTGGATCTTGGTGGGAGATCCAACATTCCAGACATCATCTTTGATATTGATTTTAAAAGGGTGTTTGTTTAAAGCTTGACTAACATTGATCTTCATTGTAATACATAAGATTGTTTTACATATGTTATTGAACTAATCATGTTTCCCCATTTTAGCACTCAACTTGCTATCCAGGTACGCTCTCCATCACCCTATTTTCAAAATTCCACGAATATCTATGTCTTTGTGTACTATGCCCATGTTTGATGTCATGCTTGATTGCCTTTATATACATTGGATCATTTGGTCATCTTTTGATAAAAATGCATATTGTGTACTATATTTTTATACTAACTTTGATGTTTTATGATAGCTCTTGAGAAGCAATCCAAGTACACACTTTGACTTTCTTTTGTGATCATGATTTGACTTTTTGGCTTGGCATGCTAATTCTGAAATCACCTTAGTCTACCAAGGTATCTTCAATCAATTAATTAATTGTCACATTTCCCTTGACTTAGTCAATAGAGACCTCTTTAGGGCTTAGAGGGGTGCTACCGGTACCTTCCCAATAAGTAACCTAATACCCGGACCAAGACTCAGGTTTTTCAAAGACATGCTTTTCCAAAAACTATGGACTCATTTCTTTAAGGTTTTCTTTCTTGTTTTACTTTTCCTTTTAAAATAAAATAAAATAAGTGGCGACTGTGACTTTTCCAAAACTAATTTTTCACTAATAAAAATGAGTCTTGCCATTGAGTGGGGACGCACGTGAAAAATGTGGGTCCACAACAATGTTATATTCTAAACTAGATATTTGATGATTAGATATTAGTCCAATCTGAGCAAGGATCATTAGATGACAATCAAGCATATACTCCAGTATCTTCGAAGAATGAGATATTATATGTTGGTGTATCATTGTGATGAGTTGTTACCCCTCATGTACATAGATTTGAACTTTTAGTCCGATAAAGACTCTTGCAAGTCTGTCTTAGGGTTTGTGTTCACTTTAGGTTGTGGGGTTGTTAGTTGAGAAGTGTGAAACAATCTTGTATTATTGAATCTACTATGGAAGCTGAGTATGTTGCTACTTCTTAAGAAACAAAGGATGTTATTTAGCTTTGGAAGTTCTTAATGGGACTTGGGGTAATACCTTTGTTATATCGCCCTTGGTATTGTTTTATGATAACAATGAAGCGATGGCATAGTCTAAAGAACCAAGAAACCCTCGAAAGGGTAAGCACATTGAGAGGAAGTATCACTTGATATATGAGATAGTAATAAGAAGAGATGTGGCTATGTAGAAGATAGCTTCTTCGGAGAACCTGATAAGTCCCTTCATGAAGACTTTGTCTACTAGACGCTTTGATAGTCATAGGGATAGTTTAATTATCGGATGTGTTTCTAACATGCTTTAGGACTAGTGGGAGTTCGTTGGAATTGATCCCTAAAAAGCATGGCATGATGTAACAGATTGAAATTCATTTATAAATTTATTTATCTATGTTTCTTGGTTTCCCATTAATTATCTCATATTCATATTTTGCTTAGGATAACCATACTCTCCAAATGCCAGTTAACATTAAAAATGCATTTAATGCATATCTATATTATGAAAATTGCGTTCAATCCAAAAGCAACTTTGAAAGATGTTAAAATTTGTTACTAATTTTTTTATTTGAACAAATGGACACTATTTTTAAAAATCATTCACGAAAAGCATATGTGGTTGTGAAGATTAATACAAACTTCACAAATATTGTTAGCTATATGATAATATTTCTTTATGTAAAATTTATATGATAACTTTTCTTAATATATTTTGAAAAAAAATAATGTCAAAGTAAGAAAAAAGTTATTGAAAGCTAAATAATTTTTCATTGGGTTCAAACATTTTATATATGCTTGATTTTGTTCAGTGAATGATATAGACCCAATTTTATTAATTGGATTATTTGATTAAAAAGTTCATTGAATACCCAATTTTAAAAATCAAATCCTTTATCATTTTTTAGCCTTATTTTGATAAAAATGCCTTCATTTTTTCTTTGTAAAAATAACCAATTCTTTTAAAACATGCATGTAAATACTTGAAATAGCTAAGGACATTTATGTCAATAATGGATTACACTTCAAACAAAAACATGGAAGAAGTTAAATTTACAAATATGAAGATTAATTCATCTCTTTTAACTAATTAATTCTTTTATCTTTTCATTATTATTTTTTAAATTTTTATTTGTTTATTTTTATTTTCATTTTCATTTCTTTTATTCCTTTTTTGTTTATTTTATTTCATTTTATAGAAAATCTAAAAAAGAAAAAAAAAAAGTAGGTTGATTTAAGTAAGGATTAAAATATTGGAGATTATTGGATTTTATAAAAATTTTGAGAAATACTATAAAAATGGAACAAAAATTTGAAAAAAAAAAATCAAAACTTATATAAATTTTTTTTAAAAAAATGAAGAAATAATATATAAAATAAGAAATTATATAAAGATATTAAATATGATATTGATAAAGGAATATCCAATGAGTTAGAAAAAGAGTTGTATAAATGTAGGAAAAAAAAAAAGCTTTACTGATCTAGATTGACGATATAAATATAATGCAAACAAATTTGATATAACATTTGATGTTATAAAACTTTTTTTCAAATAAAACCCACTTAATATAACTAAATAAATAATATAAGTTTAGAATTTGAGTTATTAATTTGATAAATTAATAATAAAAAATTAAATATTAATTTAAGGATCATTTTTTATATTTTGTAGAAATAATATTTTATTATTATTTGTTATATGACCTAAGTTCAAAGAATATGACCGAGGTACTAAGGTATGAAAAATGCAATCAAGATATTAAGGTACAAAAAATGCGACCTAGGTACTAAAGCACAAAAAAATGACCTAGGTGTTGGTGCATGACCAACAATTTAGTGTTCGGCTAGCCTCTGCTTGACCTAGACGACGAATGGATTTGCACAAAGGAATGTCTAGATGGGTTTTCCGAGCATGCCCTCCGAAGCTTAAGTTAGAGATGGAATACTTGAGCAAGAGATTTTTTAGGAAAAGTGGCAGCATACCTTTCTTTTGGTAAATAATGGCTATTTGTCCTCGCTCAAGAGTAATGTCTTCTTAGTACCTTAATTGTGCCTTTGATTATGCCTTTACCGTCTTTAATGCCAATGATTGTCACCTCATAATGGTTATTGTGCCTTGATTAGCCTTGAAGTCTAGCCTTTTAGTTTCATACGATTGTGTCAATCAATGCACTTAATGCCTATTGCAGTAAATGCTTGTCAAATGGGAATGCATGGTACCTAGTTAGTTTGTTTCTGTACCATAAGGTAGACGAATGGTGTTGCGCGGTGACTGTCACAACATGTGTTATGTTGGACGATAGTAAGCACCCCACAATGCCCCTTAATTCTTGCAGTTGGGTCCGACTAAGCTCTAGACGGCTAAAGGAAAGAATTTTGTTGCCCACTAAGTTCAAATTTCTGGCGCCATGGGACATGCGTCCACTATGTGTGTCACAAGGGGTCACAATAGGGCAACTTATCAGGTGACGTGTCCCCTCGAATGCCTTGATACAAGTGCCCATGCCTCATATAGGGTTTCTTTTTAGGCTTCTCTTCCTATTTTCATATCAAAGGTTTTACCTCCAATGTTTTGCCATTGCCACCGATGATTTTGACTTAATCATTGGCTTTCAGCACTGTCATCAACCTTTTAGGTTAGTGTTTTCTATCTCGTGGTCTTCATTGTAGTGCAATATTCGACTCTGATATTTAGATTTCTTTGAGTTTGAGCTTTCTGATTTTGAAGATTGCATTTGCTATTTCTGCTTCTCAATGTTCTTAGTGGTTTGTTGTTATGCGTTTGTCCATGCTTAGCCTAGATTTTTTGTGTCAAAATCTGTCTCTTGGCTTTTAGCAGAGAGCATTGCCTCTACGAAGTTTGGGCAATTTCAAATAACTTGCCTCGCAAGTCTCAGTTGGTTGGGTTTGTCTTAGCAGAAATCAACCTCATTTTTTTCCAAATGTGGATTGAATTCGGGTTGGTCAGGTTAGACCCAGGTTGGACAAATTAATCGAGCTACATAATTCAAAATCCATCTATAGTATTTTTTTTTAAAAAAAATTTTTATATATATTTTTATAAAAAATTAAATAGTAAATAAAACAAAATTCCAAGATAGCAACAAAAAAGAATAGATGAATTTATTTATCTTTCTAAAAAATTTTAAAAAAAATATATACGGTGTAATCTAATATGATATTTTTCTTAAAATCTAAAAAGAAAATGAATATTATTAGTATATGGGATAATAAACATTATAAATATTATAAAAACATTACATCGGTTCGTATTAGGCTCGGTTGTCCTAACCTTAGCCCAATCCTAACCCAAATTGAGTTCAAGTTGAAAAAACCTAACCAAAGCTCAACTTGAGTATTGAAAATGGTTGTCCAAGTTTGCCTAAATGTTAGGTTAGGTTTAGGTTTGACCGGGCTAACTTGCCCAAGTTGCACCCCTAAAATTGTGTAGTGATTATACTTTTAATGTTAACATTTTAATCTAAGAACGTAAAGATAAAACAAACCACATGCATAGATATGTAAAAATCTTTGATAGATTTAAAATACTAGAAGCATTTATCTTAGAACTTCACAGTTATTCAAGTAAACTACAAGAATCCTTATATAGAATGAAGTTATCAAAATGCATGTGATACAATAACCTCCTTAACAAATATCTTATCAAAAGGAAACTTAAATAGTCCAATCTGTTCATATGTTTATTAAGTCAAAAATCAAATTAACAATTATTATAGTATATGTTGATGACTTAAATCTTATTGGACCTCTTGAAGAACTTACAAAAACAATGACTTATTTGAAAAAGTAATTTGAGATGAAAATACTTGGAAGGACAAAATTTGGCTTGACATGTTGTTTGAGCATATTTGAAGTAGAATATTTGTCCATCAACATACATAGAGAAATTCCCAAAGTGCTCTCATATGGACAACTTTTCTATTCAACTCCCTAATGATTTTCCATTTACTTGAGCTGAAGAAAAAAAAATCATTTCGTACTTGTGAAGATGACAAATATTTGCTTGGTCCCAAAATATTATATCACAATGAAATAGGTACCCTTATTTATCTTATAAGTTGTAGACACTAGATATTGTTTCATTCTAACTAAAGATATTAGAATGATGTCAAACATGTATTATGTAATCTTCACGTGCGGGACAAATAATATGAGTCCATTTTATTTAAGAAATTTAAAATCAAAAGTACTTAGATGTGCAAATGCAAATTATTTTTTGAATCCTCGTAAAGTCAATCCCAAAGAGGATATATATTTATTTGTGGTGATACTACTATATCATGATGGATGATCTCTACAACAAGATTTTTAACTCGTAAGATTTTTTGTTTAGCAAAGTTTTGTCTCGATGGATTTGAATTAGAAAGATTTTTAACAAGGAAATCCTAATAGTTAAAGATTATTTTAAAGAATTACAAAATATTATACTCCAATCATATTCCTTTGTCAGCCCCTGTTACAACACCACACCTGAAACAAACACCCAATTGCTAAATAAAGTTCTTGAACTGTAATTCATATTCACCTCCATCGGACCATCGCTGATGAAAAACCAATAGCATATTCACCTCCACTTCAGGAGATTTGGGTGGCTTATTCTAATTCCCTGAGGATATATTATTTTATTCGCTTTAGTTAGCCTCGTCATTACATTTGTCTGTTTAGATTTAAACAATTTCTAGTTACGTCAGTATGAGCTCACATTAGGATTGTTTGGATTTTGGATTTGGGATACAGAGGATTAGAGCAATTCTCTTGAACTACTTTCCCAGGAATTTTTTTCCTACAAAATCTGGGAAATAACTATGGCTTTGTGTTCTACCTTCCCTTTTAAATACCACCTATAACCAATATATGTATGTATATAAGGAAATGTGAGGAGGAGAGTTACTAAGGGTGTAGAGATAAAATACTTGTGATAGCTGATTCTTGAGGACGTAAGACAAAAATAACTACCAAGTAAAATATTGAAGAGAAGTGGCTTAACCTTTACATATAAATAGATGAAATTACATAAATGAATAAATTGCTTTTACTTGAAAGTAAAAAAAGAAAAAAAGAAAAAAAGGAAAAAAGAATGTGTCTTGCTCAAATCCATGTTATGCTTCATCATCACTCTGAGTGGATCTCCTGAAACAGGAATTAGGGAATTGTTAGGATAGATAGAAAAGCTGAAACTCTGCTCTCTTTGTTAGAGAGACAAGAGAGAGAAATTTAATATATAGATATAGTGTTCAAAATAGACGGAGACAGGCTGTAATAACTGATTACTACTCAAAAAGTGCTATTTGATAGCTTGTAATTAATCCTTTTAAACACTTTTGAGTAGTAGTTATTGCCTTTTAACCCAATTAACATGTTAAGGACCCTTGCAAGCAATTTTAATCATTTTGTGCAAGTTTTGGTGTTTTTGTTAGTATTTTGATCACCAAAACAATCCAAGATTGAGGAGAGTTATTTTGAATCCATGGCAAAGCAATGAAGAGCTCAAATTCATGAAGAACTAAGCTTTGGAGCTCCATAGCCCTTTGCCAAAGTCGTTCAAAGTATGCAAGGAGAGAAGCAAGGAGAAGAGGAAAACAGAGTGAAGAAAACAGGGGACAGCAGCTTCAGTCTTCTTTCGCACTTTTGGAGCACTTCCCGATGTCCATTTTCTACATTCTATATACCATTTCAAAGATCAGGAAGTCAAGAATCTAATGCTTCAAACGGTGCACGATTCGGAGTTGAAATGAAGGAGTTACAGCCATTGCAAGCAGATCACTCCAAAGTGTTGCGAAATCAGCCTTTTGTTGCGAGAATTTCGCAGCCTTTTTGTACAGTGCTATGGAATTCCTCCTGAAGCTACCCGATACATGCCACAAGCTGGAACGCTGATAACCTCAAGTTGGAAGCCAATTTCGCAGCCCTGTGAAGATAGCTTGGTGTTGCGAAATTATTTTGCAACCCTCTTGAGTGTCTGCGAAATCTCGCAGACCTCGTTTTCACCTGCGAAATGTCCTTAGTGCTTCCTGATATTTGTGCACCGACTCTTTTAGATCTTTTCTTCAGATATTTTTGTATAAATTTCCATTTTCTCCTTGTATTCAGCCACTCATGTAATTCCTTAGCTAGGAAGTATCCAAGGAAGGGTAAATTACCTTCCTATATAAACTCTCTTGTAAACACTAAAAGAGGGTCTCTCTCTGGAGGAGGATCATATATGTAATATATGTAGGCTCGATCAATATATAGAATATACAGAGCCTTGCTCTATTTTTCCTTCTCTTTCATTTTTCATTTTCATTTTCTTTTTAGCCAACCAAACTCTGAGGATTTTTCCTCAGAGGATGAGAGGCTAAGCTCTTTGTCTCTTGGAGTGAAGAAAGCCGGGTAAGTTTCCACATGCATAATTTGGAAGTTTTGTTGTTTTAGTTTTTAATGAAGAGAAAGTGTGACCCGTTAATGGTTTTTATCTTTTTAGTTAACTTAAAACGCCTTTAAATCACCTGGGCCAACACTTGGTAATGCAAGTGATCTCCGTCCATGGAGATGCACTAGTTTATCTATTGCGAGCCTTTGGAAGGTGACTTGAAGGTAGGATTTTCTAGAATAGCCAACACTTGGTAAGCTTTTGGACTCCAAGGAGACATCCATTAGTTATCTCTTGCGAGCTTTTGACGGGTAATCCAAGGTTAAAGATCACCTTGAATGGTAAGTGCTAGGTGAGAGGTATGAGCCATTGCAAGATGCATCAGTGAGAGGGATTTAGTGTTTGAACCATTAATGGGAAGCATCTGTACAACACCGGTTAGAGAAGGAACTATATGTTAATTCCCTAATGCGAGAAAAAGAAACAAGTGACCGGAACTCCCTTTTTGTATGAGGAATCTGAGCCTAGTGATCTGAAACTCCAAGAAACATTTTTCTTTATAAGTAAAATTAGTTACTATTTTTGGTTAGTTTAAAACCAAACCTTTTTCTTTCAAACAAGTTTATGTTTTCTTTTAAAGCTAACCTTGAAATGAAAATGCACCAATTCATCTTTGAATTAATATCAATCGTGAAGTGAAAACCCATCCCAGTGGACGATCCTAGAGCCACTATGCTATAGTAGCTTTGTCTTTGCTACCCTAGTATATGATGTAATAGGTTATAAATTTTGTTGATTACTCCCTCAATCAAGGAGCACCAGCTGGACACGAATCAGCTGAGACACCAATTGGGCATGAATCAAATGGCGCCGTTGCCGGGGAAAGAACCAAATGGCGCCGTTGCCGGGGATTTGTGATCAGAATTAGGGACGAATCAATAACAGCTGGTAAAAAAATAACAAATCAATAACAATAAAGCTAACAACAAGTGGGCTTCATCTCGTGAGATCAGTAACCAACTCTTCTTTTCTTGGCTTATCATCCCCCCTCAAGTGAAAGGGTCTTGGAGTTATACAAAGCTGAGATTTGAGGGACAAGAACCTTGAACTTGTGAGATGCTTAGTCAATAAATCTGCTGGCTGCTCTTCAGTGGGAACAAAGTGTAGCTGTATCTTTCCTCTCATGACTTGATCTCATATAAAATGAAGGTCTATTTCTATGTGTTTAGTTCTAGCATGAAACACAGGGTTCTTTGCCATATGGTAAGCACTGATATTATCATACCAAAGTAGAGGTATGGCAGGTATTGGCACACATAGCTCTTGCAGTAAGGCTTGCATCCAAACAATCTCAACAGTAGCGAAAACAAGGCCACGATACTCAGACTCTGCACTGTTGCGAGACACTCCTTTTTATTTGGTAGAGGACCAAGAGACTAAGTTACCTCCTAGATAAACTAGATATCCACTTGAGTTGCGCCTATCATCAAGGTGAGCACCCCAATCTGCATCTGTGAATCCCTCTATTGTCAAGTTACTTGAAGGACTTAACAGGAGCCCATCTTGCATTGTTCCTCTTAGATACCGAAGTATTCGTTTGACTGAGAGCCAGTGAGCTGTGGTAGGTTGTTGCATAAATTGGCATGCCTTATTGACAGCAAAGGCTATATCAGGTCTTGTCAAGGTAACATACTGAAGTGCCCCTACTACACTTCGATAATGAGTAACATCTGCCATAGGATCTCCATCAAATTTAGACAAGTTCTTTCCAATAGCACCAGGTGTTTTTGCCGGTTTGGTATCAAACATTTCAGTTCTATGAAGCAAATCTGAAATGTATTTGGTTTGGCTCAAAGTCATAGAGCCTTCATTGTAAGAAACCTCTATACCGAGAAAGAATGAGAGTTGACCCAAATCTCGTAAGGCAAAAACTGAATCAAGTTTAGCTATGAGAGACGAAATCTGTGTGGAGGAGCTGCCTGTTATGATTATATCATCAACATAGACAAGAACTATCAAAGTAGTGGCCTTACCAAAGTGCAAAAACATAGAACTCTCAGTCCGAGACATGCTAAATCCCCACTGAAGAAGAGCAGAGCTGAGTCTTTGAAACCAAGCTCATGGGGCTTGTTTTAAGCCATATAAAGCCTTCTCCAATCTACACACTCTATTTGGGAATTGAGTGTCAAAGTATCCAGGAGGTTGAGACATATAGACTTGTTCTTCTGGCTCACCATTGAGGAAGGCATTGTGAACATCAAGCTGCCGAATTTCCCACTTAAAATTGAGAGCAACAGTAAGTATGATGTGAATAGTGGCAGCCTTAACTACTGGACTAAAGGTCTCAAAATAGTTTAGACCATGAGTCTAATTATATCCTTTTGCCACAAGCCTAGCTTTATACCTCTCTATACTCCCATCCGGCTTATGTTTTAGTTTATACACCCACTTACAGCTAGTCACATTGACATCAGGTGGTTGTTCAACAAGATCCCAAGTATTGTTTCTATGAAGAGCAGCAATCTCCATTTCCATACCTTTAGTCCAATTTGGATCTTTGAAGGCTTGTTTGAGAGTAGATGGTTCTGAAACCTTTATGGCAGAGAGATCAAGAATGATCTTTTTCTTGGTTATACCACGCATGGACCTTGTTGTCATTCGTGGAGCAAGAGTAGTGACTTGAGGTTCTGGAATAGATTTAGGTGGCAAATTTGTAGTAGGAGAAGAACTAGATGTGTCCAGAGGTGAAGAAGAGGCTGTAGGAATAAGACTTTCACTTGTGGATAGAGAATGAGAATCTATGGAAGCATGGCTGATTTTTTAATCTGGGAGAAGACATAGAGTAGGAAAAGAAGGAGGAGTTATAAGGGCAGGGGTAGAGCCTTCTGTTGAAGTATAATTAGAGGAACTGGAAGACTTGGACTGAGCAAGTGGGAAAGTTGATTCATCAAAGACCACATGGGGAGTAATATAGACTCTTCCAATTGCATAATCAAGACATAAAAACCCCTTGTGATTCAAACTATAGCCAAGAAAAAGACATTGGACAGATCTATACTGCAATTTATGAGTGTTGTATGGTTGAATGAAAGGATAACAGAGGCAGCCAAATACACGAAGAGATTTATAATCAGGATGCCTTCTAAAAAGAGTGAAGTAAGGAGAGTCATACTCGAGAACTTTGCTTGGCATTCGATTGATAAGAAAAGTTGTTGTCTGAAAAGCGTAGTACCAGTACTCAATTGGCAAGGAAGCATGAGATAACAAAGCCAACCCAGTTTCAACTACGTGTCTGTGCTTCTGCTCAACTCTACCATTTTGAGCTGAGTTGTATGGACAGGAAACTCGATGGGCAATACCAACTGCTTGAAGAAAAGACATAAAAGATCGAAATTCTCCACCATTATCAAACTGTAAGCACTTAATTTTGGTGTCAAATTGATTCTCCATTTGAAGCTTGAATCACTTAAAGATGGGAAGGGCCTGATCCTTTGTTTGTAATGAATAAAACCAAGTATATCTGGAATAATCATCTACAAAAAGAATGAAATATTTCACTCCAGATGTAGATTTAACTGAGGCAGGTCCCCAAATATCAGTATAAACAAGTTCTAAAGGTTTAGATGCACAAAAATTTGAGAGCTGAGTGGGTAGTCTATGACTTTTAGCTAACTAACAATCAGAACAAACAGTAGATTTATATTTCCCAGAAGCAACATTACAAGTATTCATGACTTTTGAAACAATGTCAGAAGCAGCATGGCCTAGTCTATTGTGCCATAACTCTGCTTTATTTTCAACAGTACTAGAAAATTAGGAATGAAAAGCAGAAGCATTATTAATACTACTATAAGGTTTCTTGTTGCTGAACACAAGAAACTTGTAAAGCCCATTTTCAAGCTTGCCTTAAGCAAGAACCATCTTCGTATGTCGATCCTTCACAAAGAAAGCATTAGAATGAAACTCAATCAAGGCATTATTATCTGAGCAGAACTTAGCCACACTAATCAAATTAGCTGAGATAAAGGGAACATGAAACACCTTCTTGAGTTGAAAAGAATGTGTATGAGAATGAAGTTGTTTAGAGCCAATATTGGAGATGGAGAGATGCTTACCATTACCAATAGTGACTCTATCTGTTCCCGTGTATGGTGAAGTACTGGTGAGATTCCCCAAATTCTGAGTCAGATGGTGACTTGCTCCAGAATCCAAATACCAACTCTCATCTGTAGGACTATTAGAAGCAGAAGCAACCATAGCAGGTATATTGTTTTGATTCCCATTATTCAAAGAATGAGAAGTAGTAGTCTGACCACCTTGAAAAGAGATATCAAACCTGTGATAACAGATCTGAGTAGTGTGGCCAAACTTACCACATAACTGAAACTGAGGTTTCTCACTTGGACTGGAATTTTGCCTTCCACCTTGTCCATTTCTACCTCCACGTCCATGACCTCTGTAGATTTAATTATTGTTATTTGGAGCGTATCCTTGTCCACGACCTCCATTAAACTTCCTTCCACCACCTCTGTTATTAGAGGAAGAGGCATAATTGGCAGACATTTGTTTAATCGAGCTTTGTTGCTCAAGACGATGCTCAAAGGCTAATAGCATACTATGTATAGCTTCAAGAGAGATCTTATCATCTCTAATGTTGATAGCAGTAACAATAGCATTGTAGTCGGATCCAAGACCTCTAAGAAGATTCATAACCTGATCTTGTTCTGAGACAGGTTCTCCAATAGCAGCTAGATTATCAGCAGCTCCTTTGATCTTCATTATGTAGTCTATCATCGACATTGAACCTTTCTTTGTGGATTGTAATTCGAGTCTGAGTTGCATTATCCTAGCTCTTGAAGAAGATGAAAAAATACTTTCCAAGGCATTCCAAGCAGAGTGAGAAGTATTATGGCCTATGATCTGTGCCATGATACCTGGTGTGAGCGACGAGTAGATCCAACTGAGGATTGTTCGATCTTGTCTCCTCCAAGCAACAAAAGCTGGATTGATCACTCCTGGACTCAAATCTTTCTCCGGACAAATAGAGGTTCCATCAATGAAATCCTCAAAGCCATTAGCAAAAACGACATTATCAATCTGAGATCTCCACATGATGTAATTCGTCCGATCAAGTTTCACAGGCAGAGTGTGATTAAGCATCTGATAGGAAGGAATGGACGCCATTGTTGAGCTTTGTCCAGATCCAATCGAACCAGAGGAAGAAGAAGATTGTGTCAAAGTAGAGGCCATGTTTGGATCGAGAGAAACAGAGAGAAAGTGAGAAAGAGAAGAAAAATTCAAACCTTGAATGCAGCTCTGATACCAAAATAGAAAAGCTGAAACTTTGCTCTCTTTGTTAGAGAGACAAGAGAGAGAAATTTAATATATATATATATAGTGTTCAAAATAGATGGAGACATGCTGTAATAACTGTTGGTAAAAAAATAACAAATCAATAACAATAAAGCTAACAACAAGTGGGCTTCATCTCGTGAGATCAGTAACCAACTCTTCTTTTCTTGGCTTATCAAGGACACTAAAGAATTAAGATAAATTAATTAGTTAAAGGTTGTGCATGAGAGATTTTTATACCTTGCTTAATTTTCTAGTGTTTTGACGCCATCAATATATATCTCTGAGACATGAGAGATTTTATGCCAATCCTCCCCTGTTGTTTTCTTGCATCTTTCAGTCAATTGTGGGCATTCTTCAATCTCAAGTCTGTCAAGGGATGTGAGGCTGCACATTGGCAATGCCTCCAACTTTGGTAAATTTCCAAGCATCAAAACTCGTAGATTCCCGAGCCCTGGAATGTGGTCTTCCCCATTTCCATCCAGTGAATTGAGCCTTTCGCAATCGATAATCAAGAGATGCTGTCACGAGGGCAGTTGTTTCATGCTAGGTGCCAAAGTCTCTAAACTCCTACAACAACGAATAAACAATGATCGAAGGGCAATGAGGCTTTGCGTCCCTTGGAGCAAAAATTCTAGATTTTCACATTCTAAAATCCTTAAAATACGAAGAGATTCCAGGCGTCCTATCCCTATCAAAGCCCTTTGTTTCATGGTGATCTCTAATCGCCTTAAACTGATGAGGTTCTCAAACTCCTTGGGTAGATTCTTGAATCCCTCACATCCTAGAAGCAACAACGTTTGCAGATGAAACAACTTGCATATTGAATTTGGAAGTTTCTTTATCCTCTCATTCCAACTGAGGTTGAGAAGTCTGATATGCTTTAGATTACTGATAGAATTTGGCAATGTGTCAAAGTTCGATTTCGATAAATCTAGTATCTTAATGGGTTTGAACTTTGAGATGCAAGCTTTAAGAAATGGTTCACCACATGATGTCTCCAAAAAGGGGGAAATGAATTGTACGAATGTCGTTTAGCTCACCAACAACTCTTAAGATTTATTTCTCATCCAAATCATAACTAAATGACACATGGCGAACCATTCTAGAGACAATTGGGCTTACACAATCTATGGCAGTGCACTCAGTTTGTGATATGAATGATGCAAGATAATGCATTAGATCATGCATTTTAAATGTAAAATAAAAATGATGATCTTCAAAGTCTTGAAAGAAGGATCTCGATAACATTTCTTTAATATATTTGTTTCCGATGTCGTCCAACTCTTGCTTCTTTTTGGATGGTTCAATGAGCCCTTGTGCGCTCCACATGTAAACCAAGTCTTCATTATAAAGCACACGACCCTTGGGAAAAATTGAGCAGTATGCAAAGCAACATTTTAAGTAAGAGGGCAATTGTTCATAACTCAACCTTAAAGCAGGTAAAATATCACCTTCCTTTTGTTCTAATTTCCATATGTCATTATCTCTCACATATAACCAATCCCTTGGCTCAAATTTTGAGAAAAGTAGGCTCCCCAAAGTCCTTGCCGCCAAAGGAACTCCATTGCACTTCTTTACAATGTCGTCCCCAATTTTTACAAGGTTTGGATGTTGTTTCTCTTGCCCTTCATTAAATGCCCATTTTAGAAACACAGACAGATAATCGACATGGGGAAGACCCTCTAAAACATATGCTTGAACAGTGCCCATGATTGAAGCCACTAGATGACTCCGCGTTGTTACAACAATTTTATTGCCCTTTGCACCATTCATTAAAAAAGTTCTGAGTTCAATCCATTTTTGGCGATCCTCATTCCACATATCATCCAAGACAAGAAAAAAAATTTCATTTCCTAAAGTACTACTACGAAGAGTTTGTGATTGCTCCATATTCAAATCATTGTGCTTTGGCAAACCAAGACCACTCCCCCCTTCCACTGTAGTTTTGATTGAATTAATAATATCTATAATCACCTTTTTCATATCAAAGTCATCGGAGACACAAACCCATATTCTTTTCTTAAAATGCCCAACTACCCACTGATCATTATACACTAGTTTAGCAAGAGTAGTCTTTCCAAGACCTCCAAGACCAACTATGGGAATGACTGAAATACTCTCATCATCATCAGCACTTGAATTCATCAAAAGCTCTAAAACTTTTTCTTTATCCTTATCTCTTCCGATAACATTGGAAGCATGCACAAATGAGTGGGTGGTCTCCCTGTACACCATAGGAGCCCTCTCCATACAAGTCTGTAGATTGAATCGAGCCCTATCTGCGGCAATGCCATCCAACCTCTCCCTCACCTCCTTGATTCTATGGCCCATTTTAAAGCTAAATGGAAGCGGATTTGAAGATGAAAAGAAGCCAAATACCTTTGTTTTAAGGCTGCCATGCACTCACCACTTGGCGCTGCAAAGCTTGGTACTGAAATTCATCGAGCACATCTTCCACATCATAGCACACATGCTTGAGCTTCCCCAACCAATCACGTAGCTGTCGATCCTTCCACTGCTTCTCCTCAGCATCCAGGAGGACGGATTTGATAGTGGTTAAGGTGGCTTCCAGCTTTTTCAGTTCAGTCTTGACGCCCCATGCCAAGCCAATTTCTTGGAGAGTGACAGAGCCGATCTTCCCCACAACGTTGTCTGCAATGCTAAACAAAAACGATTCAGCCATGGTGTTGAAGTTGTTGATGACTGCTCACTGCTCAGCCCTTGCAACATTAAGAGCCACCCTTATTGGAATCAAACTCGGCCACTCCATATGTGCCTCTCCCTTACAAAGTCTCATCCACGTACACTTCAAAATCAGCGTACAATGTTTCCGCCTCCGGAACATCCGAGCCCAAAAAGGTGGGCCACATGTAAATGGGCCGGCCCACTCAATATTAGCTCCAGAAATTCCAGTTTGGGCTTCCAATGAATCAACCCTACCTCAAAATCAGCCTCTCCTTTTTTTTTTTTTTTTCTCTCTTTGGTTTTTTAAGAAATATTTTTCTAATATATATATATAGATATATATAAATGATATATAGATTAGTAACTTAAATAAATGAATCAAATTATTAGCTTATAGTATTGTATTCCATACCAACTTTTGCATTATGCCATTTGTTATGTAACCGTGTGATAGAAAATTATGGGAAAAGTGTGGATCCCAATAACATCATCTGTTAATCAAATAATAATTTATTCATGACAACACTATCTTTTCTTCAAAGACATGGCTTCCAGCTTTTTCAGTTCAGTCTTATTTTCCATTTCCATTTTATGGGAAACTGAATTCAAAATCTAAAAAATGAAAACATGAAGGTGGATATCTCTCTGCAATCTCATGTCGATAGTTCTTCTCTTTACAATCTATTTTAAGTATAAGTTGAAATTCCTAATGACAAGTTTACAATAAATTTATTTTTAAAACAAATAATTGCCTTCAAACAAGCAAAAAGACTGAATTTGATAATCCCAAAAGGTACATGCATATCGATTCCAAGGTGAAATATTGGATGGAGAAATTAATACTAGAGAGAATATGCCAAAGATTTCAATCCCTTGAGGTTCTCCAATGGGACCTCTAAAGCTAAAAAACACCTAAATACACTACTTGCCTTTGAAATAGGTCCATGAGCCTGCATTCTGCAACATTGGAACCAAAACCAGTGGTTGCCTTTGATGCTTGGGAGATTTGGATTTCTTAATTTTAGCGAATTGAATCTCCTACTCTACATATTTTTTTCAAGATGTTTTTGTATACAAGCCTCTTTGAACAAGCCTTATTCCTTTGTCTCAATGATTCTTATAGGGATGGTAGATTGGAATTCATTATTTGGGACAGGCTAACTAATATAACAGAAATATAATTAATCCCACCTTGATGTTTTTCACTTATATCACATAAAAGAGAACCAACATCAAGTGTGTGAAAATCAGGAAAGCAACACTTCAAAGCATTTCCAACTTAATTCTGTCATATAATTAGTCAATAGGCTTACAAATTGCCTCTCTTGTATTTATTTGGGTATGATTTTAACTTGATTAATAATAATTAATGAGCAAAAAATTAATATAAAAATAAATGCACAGTAAACAAATTTAGCTTTTTATTTATGAATATAACTTGATTGTGGTTTTAATTTTTTTTCTTAATTAAAATATTTAATAATTTTAATTAAAGAAGATAAAACATTGGTTGTGATTATAATATTTTGCTTTGTTAAAATTTTTAAATTTCTTATTTATATAAAATAAAAAATGAAATAAACTTTTTCATAAAAAAAAATTAATTATTTATATTAATTTTCTCTTAATTTTGTTTTTTTTTAAAAAAAAAATTTGCATACTGAAGTTATTAATCGTCACAGCCCTTGAAAAATAAGTATCACTCATTTATGAAAAAAGTAACATTGAAATATATTAAAAGTATCACCGTGGTAGGAAGGATATATCACTCCTACTTTTTTCATAAAAGAATGGTACCCTTTTTTCTTAAGGTTGTGTTGATCAATAAGTAACTTCATTATTAGTGATACATCCTTCCCACCACGGTGGTATTTCCAACACACTTCGGTGTTACTTTTTCATAAAAGAGTGGTACCTTTTTTAAAGGGTTTGTGTTGATCAATGCGTAACTTCAATATGCAAAAATATGTTTTTTAATAAAATTAAGAGAAAGTTAATATAAATGATTAAATACATTTTTTATGAAAAAATATATTTTATTTTTTATTTTATGTAAATAAAAAATTAAAAATTTTAACGCAAAATGTTTAAACTAGAACTAAGTTTTTATCTTCTTTAATTAAAAATATTAAATATTTTAACCAAGAAAAATATTAAAATTGTAGTTAAGTTAGATCCATAAGTAAAACTAAAACCATAATCATTGATTCTGATTTTCACACAAAAATTTAAAATTTTTTAAAATACAAAAAATAAAATAATATGACAATGTAATAAGATTTATAAAGTAAATAAATATTTCTTTAATAGGAATATAGAAAATCTTATGTCCTAAATCTCTAAACTTGTTCATTATATATTTATTTGTATATTAAATTTGTTCTCATTAATTATATATTATATATTATTATTTTATGTTTAAAATGTTCATACATAATTAAAATAAATAAATATGAAAAGATGAAATTGTGAAAAAATTGAAACTAAAAAAAAAAAATTCATGAAGTCAACACGTTAAAAAAAGCAAAAAGGTGAAGGTATGGAGGAGAAAAAAAAAAAAAAAAAAAAATCATGTGGCACGGTTGGTTGCCACATGTCAATTTTTTTTTATTTAAAAAAAAAACAAAAATTAACCATGATGAGCTCTCGACTTGTCATGTCAAAGTAAAACAAAGAAAATCAAAAAGAAAAATTTGTGGTAGTTGACGAGAGGATGAGAGGAGGGATAGAGGAAAGTTTTGGCATGTTGATGATTTTAACTATTGGAGTGCGTGTTTTGTGGATTATTTTCCCCAAATTGTATGCACTTTGAAACTCAAAAATCAAACTTCTCAAAAATGTTATTTATTTATTTTAGATACTGCATCATTACATGATTCTCCCTGTAACAAATACCAAATCACATCCTAAAATTTAAGGCAAAATGAGTAGTTTTGGTCTTGTACAAAAAGCACAAATGATATTTTTTATCATAGTTTTTAAAAATGGTATATAATTAATTAACCATATCAAAACAAAAATAAAAATAAGAAACCCTAGAAACAAAATAACAAAGTTGGTAGAGACATCAACAACAAAAAAATTGTTGGGTATTGATAATATTTTTGTTAAAATAATACTTTATTGCATTATTCTTTTCAATATAATAACAAACCTATTTATAATAAACTAATTATATTTGTACTAGGACTCCAATTCCTATTAAATCAAAAGTTCTAATTAAGATAAGAAACTTAAATAAATAATAATTCCTAAAATTCTTCTAATTTGACTTTAATTTGGATTATAATTTCAACAACCTCTCTTAATATGAGTTGCAAAGTCAATCACATCCAGCATCATCTTCAACTTCTTGAACACATCCGTATTTAGTGGCTTTGTAAAAATATTTGCAACTTGATCTTTGATCTATAAAACCTAAGTCCGATCTCTTGATTTTTCACAAGTTCCCTAATATAATGAAATTTGATGCTTATGTATTTGCTTCTACCATGAAACATCAGATTCTTTATCAATGTAATAGTAGACTTATTATTGCACAAAATATTTGTAGGACCCTTTTGTAAAGCCAAACTACTTGACATGTTGTGGAAGTAATGGTCATGTATTCAACTTCTATAGTTGATAATGCTACAACTTGTTTATTCTTTGATGACCATGAGAATGCTCTTGTTCCAAGATAAGAAAACATACCCAACAATACTCTTTCTAGTCTCTAAATTAATTCCCTAGTTGCTATCTATGTAGCTCACTAAACTGAGTTTTTTTAATAGGAGTAGAAAATTCCATGATCACAAGCACCACTTACATACCTCAAAATTCTTCTTATCACTTGCAAGTGTGATTGATATGGTTTTTCCATAAATCGATTGATAATTCCCACTTCATAAACAATATCCGATTTAATAGAAGTTAAATAACAAAGACTTCCTACTATGCCCTTGAAATATGTGAGATTTACTAATTCTCTAGTACTTTCATTTTTCATTTCTAGCAGCACTATAGTATGAGTATGGATTGTTGATGATGATTCCATCTTAAATTGCTTTAGAATGTCTATAACAGACTTTTGTGAGATAAAGATACCATTATCTATTTGTTAGATTTCAATTCCAAGAAAATAGGACATTAATCCCAAATCTATCATCTCAATCTGTTGTTTCATTGCCTCCCTAAAATCTTTAAACATCTGTTAATAGTTTCTTGTAAAAATTAAATAATCTACATAGAGGCATACAACAATTACATCACCATTAGAATTTGATTTGATATAAAGTGTATGCTTAAAAGGACTCTCTTGAAATTCATGTCGAAATAAATAGGTATCAATCTGCATGTACCAAGCATGTGGTGCCTACTTTAACCCATATAATGCCTTACTGAGTTTATAAACCTATTTCTCTTGTCCTTCCTTAATATACCCTAGTGGTTGTTCAACAAAAACCTTTTCTTCAAGTACACCATTAAGAAAAGCTAACTTCAAGTCCATTTTGTGAAATTTCCACCTTTTTTTGAGCTGCAAGTGCAATTATCATGCAAATTGTATCTAGTCTAGCAATTGGTGCAAAAACTTCAAAATAATCAATACCTAACTTCTATTTATAGCCTTTTGCAACCAATGTTGCTTTAAACCCATCAAGTTTATATTTTGTCTCATAAACCCATTTAACACCTATAGGCTTCTTTCCAATTGATAGATTAGTTAGCTTCCATATATCATGAAAAAACATAAAGTCTAATAGGGAACCCAAGGGGGGTGAATGGGTGATTTAAAATTTTTTAATAAAGATTTATAAGTTATACCCAATTCTTTTACCCTACAAGATGTTAGGGATGATCTCTTCTATCAATCTTAGGCAATTCAAATAGAATATCAAACACAAAAGATATAAACAATGAGACACAAGATTTTTATGTCAAAAACCCACACTAAATGTGGAAATAAAAGCCCACGAGGTCTAAGACTTACTAATCTAAATCCATTAAACAAAATCAAGTTACACAAATTTACCTGGCCACTTTACCCTAAAGACTTACTCTCTAGTACCTACAACTTGATTCATATTTGCGATGCAACAACCCTCGATTGCTCTAGTGGATCACTTCAGCCTTGCCAAAATGATGAAGGTTTTCAACCAAGATTCAAAGAACTAATCCTTAAATGAGAGATCAAGAATGGTGTGACACATTAGGCTTTCTCTCTAGGAAACCCTTTTTAGAGAATATGCATGTGATCTCCTTTCAATCACTTAAAAGATCTCTCTTCGATCTTTAATCCCCAATGGGTTAATAGGGAGACATTTATAGGCAAAAACTCAAAGAGTTTTGATTTTAGAAGGTTTTTTTATTGAATTTGCATGAAAAACTTAATAGAATTAGCATGACCACTCAAGCTAACACACCCACCGCTTAAATGCCTTGGGAGCTTGAGCAGTATGGCTTGCTTGAGTAGTCTTGCTTTCTTTCAAAAATCAATTTTAAAATCCTTTTAAGTTCAAAACCAAAAATCAATCCTCTTAATACCTCAACGAAGCCTAATTTGTCACAAGGCAAACCTTTTTAGACGTACCTATGACTTCAACAACTCTTGATTTTCAATGGAGAGTAAATCACTATCTAAAAAGACTTATATGATGACCAAATATAAAAAATAACAAAATTACTAACATAAAAAAATACTCAATGTCTTAATTATCTCCCATTTTGGCAATTTTGTGACAAAACATTGTTACATAAACCCACCCAAACTCTCATAACGGAGTTTACATAACACACATTAATGCTCAATTAAAATTAAATTAAGAGAATGCTTTACATTACTTTGTAGTACTTATCTTCCAACCCTATAACCTATAGACATAGCAAAAAACATATCAAAAGTAAAGCAGTGTGAGGAATAAAATAACATCAAGAATGCAAAACACGATAGTTAGAGGTTTTGCTCGATGCCTTGTAAAAGCATGAAAAAATAACAAATTCCTATAATGACACCAAGGTATAAAGCAAAGCTTGAGAGGAATATATATGTATGCAAATCAACCAAATGTAATAGAAGCTTGATAAGACATAATCGATCAACAGTGATGCCTAAAGGTCTATCACCAAACATGATATATGCAGTGAAGTTCATGGGAAGAAAGATTTTGAAACTTAGAATAGTTATAGAGAGATAGTCAATTCAAACATAAATATCTTGCAAGAAACATCCATGTTGGACACTCTAAACTTTCTAAGTTATGCTTTTAATAGTTGATTTGTTTTTTTCTAATGTCTCAAGTTTAATTTCCTCCAACATTTCAGTTAATTTCCCTTAAGAATTAAATGAATGAATTGAATAATCTTTTCTCAAAAAATTATTAGTTTTCCTAGTTTTTTTAGGGAGTTTCTTTATCTTTTCTCAAATATCTCTATACTTATGCCTATGTTCCCCCTATTTAAGTGATCTCCCCCTATTTTAGTTAAAAAAATATTTAATGATTTTCCCTTCTTTGTCACAAAAATGGCAAAGCATAATAAACATAAACATGGGAAAGCACATAAGAGAAAGAGAAATATATCATCATCACACATATATCAATTCTAGTCAAACTTAAAGAAAGTAATTTACTAAAATACAAGCTCTATAAATATTGACCTTGTTGTAAATCGTAGACATAATGCAATTCACTCACAATATGAGAATGAGTCTTATATAATTCAAAACAAGCTATGGGCTTATATAAGCCTTATAAAAGAGATTAAAAAGGAAACAAACAGCCCACGTAAGAACGTGGTAAATGGCTAAGGAAATAGTCAAATTCTACCAACATGTCCTAAAAAATAGGAACTATTAACAGAATGAAATTCTAACAACTTTGACTACTTTAACTGAACATCCCAACAATTCCTCCCTTAAACTAATTGCAATAATGCATTCAGTTGACTCTTGGTACCACACTCACACCCAGTAACTCACGCAACTTTAAAAACACATCCAACTTGAGTGGTTTTGTCATAATGTCTGCAACTTGTTCTTGTGTGCCACAGTGCTTTAACTCAACAACTCCCTCTCTAGTCAAATCACGCAAGAAATGAAACCTTACATCCATGTGCTTGCTGCATCCATGCATTACTGGATTTTTGGACAGCTTTATAGTAGAACTATTGTCACATAACACGGTAGTGCACTTTCCTTGAGAATGACCAAGCTTCTCCAGTACTCTCCTCGTCCATACTCCTTGACAAGCACAAGAAGCAGCTGCCACAAACTCTGCTTCAGTAGTAGACAAAGTAACCACAGGCTGCTTTTTTATAGACCATGCCACAGCTCCTTCACTGAGCAAAAACACATAGCCAGAAGTACTTTTCCTATCATCCACATCCCCTGCATAGTCACTGTCTGTATATGCCATTAGTTCACCATTACCCTCCTTCTGATAACACCCTTTTCGCAGCTTGCAGATGCATCTCAGTTGGACTTGCCATGAACCTGCTAATAAGACACACCACATACATCAAATCTGGTCTTGTAGCAGTTAGATACATAAGACTTCCGACTAATTGTTTGTACTTAGTAGCATCCACCTTAACTCCGACTTCATTCTTCGTTAATCTATCTCCAGGAACAATGGGATTCTTCACACTATTACTTTTCTCCATCCCAAACCTCTCCAACACTTCTTTTGCATACTTCCTCTCACTAATATAAATACCCTCAGAATTTTGTAAAACCTCCACACCCAGAAAATACTTCATCTTTCCCAAATCAGTCATATCAAATTCAAGTTTCATAGAATTCTTGATTTTAACAAACATACTCTCATCATTACCAGTAAAAATTAGATCATCAACATATAAGCTAACAATCAAAATTTTACCTCCATCTCCTGTTTTGATGAACAATGTGTGATCACAACTGCATCTCTCAAACCCTTCCTTGATAAAGTATGCTTCAATTCGACTATACCATGCACGAGGAGCTTGTTTAAGCCCATACAATGCCTTCTTTAGTTTGTACACCTTATGTTTTTCACCTTTCTTCTCATAGCCCTGTGGTTGCTCGATAAACACTGCTTCATTTAGCTCACCATGTAAGAAAGCACTTTTGACATCAAGCTGGTACACACTCCAACCATTTCGAGCTGCTAAAGAAATCACCATTCTAATTGTATCCCACCTGGCCACAGGAGCAAACGCCTCAGTATAGTTTATGCCATGTTGTTGTGCATACCCTTTTGCCACCAGCCAAGCTTTGCACTTGTCAACCTTGCCATTTTCATTGAGTTTGGTTTTGAAAACCCACTTTACTCCAATCTTCTTAACTCCTTCAGGTAAGTCCGTCAGCTCCCAAGTCCCATTCCTTTCTATTGCTTCTATTTCCAAGTCCATTGCAGCTCTCCACTTGGAACTTTGAACAGCTTCTTCAAAAGTAGTTGGATCTGCAGTTGAGGTAAATAGGACCAAGTTGTGTTCAACGTTGCCTTCTGAAAATTCTCCCCCACTCACATAATCTTCCATCCAAAATGGTACTCTTCTGTTCCTCCCTTGTTGTGAGCTTGGTGAGCTTTCTCCATATACTCCTGAATTTTCACCAAGTGACTCACTCAAAGAACCAAGTGACTCACTCGAAGACAAGTTGTCCTCTCTTTCTCTTCCCTCTACTGCCACCCCCTCTTTAGCGTCATCTTCACCTTGTTCATCTTCACTCCCTTCTTCATTGCTATTTTCCCATTCAAGCACATCAAGTCTTACTTCTTCATTACTCCTCCCCCAATTCCAGCACTTATCTTCTTCGAAAACAACATCTCTGCTTACAACTATCTTCTTGGACACTGGATCATAAAGTCTATATGCTTTAGACTCTTCACTCACCCCTAGCAACACACATTGAAATCTCTTATCATCTAGCTTCTTTCTCTTGTTATCTGGCACATGAACATGGCCAATGCATCCAAAAACCCGAAAATAATCAACATTGGGTTTAACACCACTCCAAGCCTCTTAAGGGGTCACGCCTTTTACTGCCAATGTAGGACTTCTATTGAGCACATGAGCTGTCCAGTTCACTGCTTTTGGTCAGAAATTCTTTGGGACTTGCTTCTCCGATAACATGCTTCTAACCATGTTCATGATTGTCCTGTTATTGCGCTCAGCTACTCCGTTTTGTTGAGGAGCATAGGCTGCAGTGAGTTGCCTACTAATACCATTAGTTTTGCAGAAGGCATTGAATTCGAGAGATGTGAACTCTCCACCCCTATCTGTGCGCAAACAACAAATAAAAGCTCCTGTCTCTTTCTCAATAAGATTTTTGTAATTCTTGAAGGTAGTAAAAGCTTCAAACTTCTCCGTTAAGAAATATATCCATACCTTACGACTATAATCATCAATAAAGCTAATAAGGTACCTCTTTTTACTGTTGGAGACAGGTTTGATGGGTCCACAAATGTCAGCATGTACCAACTGTAGCCTCTATGATGCTCTCCACAAGCTCTTCTTTGGAATTGTGTCTTTGTGTTGCTTTCCCACCATGCAATCAGTGCATACTTTGGATGATGCTTTCAGCTGTGGTAACCCTCTCACCATCTCCTTATACTGCAATGTTCTGAGACCCTTAAAGCTTAGGTGTCCATATCTACAATGCCAGAGGTGTGTATTGTCTTCAAGAGTTATTTGAAAACAAGTGGGAGCTTTTTGCATAACTCTTGTGGGCAGTATGAACATCCTATTTGCAAACATTGATGTTTGCATAATGAGCCCTTTCTCAGGATGATAGACTCTGCATTCTCCATGTTGGATCAGAATAGCCACTCTTTCTCTTGCAATTGTCCACATTTAGCAAATTGTTTCTCAACTCAGAATATAGAAAACATCTGTAATTACCTGAGTAAACTCCAGCAACTTGCATT
>JBAPGN010000073.1:0-36702 GCA_037355405.1 Vitis amurensis
AGACCAATTTGCCTCTTTCCTACTAACAAGCTCCATATGATCAATGTTTTCGACAGTTTATTCTTTCATTTCTCTTTCCTTGGATTCAGAGTGTAGGATAAAACCATCAAGATTATGTCCAACTTAAAAATAGGACTTGGTGTTTCCACCATCATATTCAGCAATACCTAATGTCCTATCTTCTAGTACTTGGAGTTTCTGCTGTCATATTCAGAAATACGTAATGTGGTGTGTGTGTGGTGAGAGAGAGAGAGAGAGAGAGAACGGAAAAAGGAAATGCACAAATATTGGTTTCATTCACCTGATCTAAAAGGTTAAAGAGTCTCCGAGCCTTCTCTGGAACATCAAACCAGCCGCACAGATGCACATCCAAGGCAGCCCTTCCAATCATAGACGATTCCCCATTCCCATCATCACTGGCTACATGTGACTGATTTTGGTCCAAATTTGAACCAAACACTGAAAGGGACAAACTTGTTGCTCAGTCTAGCAAGAGTGGCCTTCAAGGAAGCTTCAAAGACTGCGGATCTGCTTGTTAAACAATCTGCACTGTGAGGATCTGCAATGCACCGTGGACAATAGACCACTCTTCCTCATTTGACATCAAGTCTACTTTGCGTGCATTATGAGTTCCTTCTTTTCTGTCCGATACCATTTCCTTCTTTGTACCACCACCATCACCAGTATCTACTCCACATACAGCTCTTAATGATTTGAGGGTCTCTTGCAGGGTAGAGATGTACTGTAACATTATGTCATCTAGTGCTAGAATTAGTTCATCTATCTCAGAACCACCAGTAAAACTGATGCACCTCTCGACAGCCTCGTCAAGGAACAGAATGACTTGGGGAATAGACTCCTCCATCCTTCTAACTGTTTCACTGAGTTCAATACCCTGGGCTCCCACACCACGCACAACGGCTCCTCTTAGATCTACACCAGCAATTTCAGAAGAAAGTATGACACGTTCCATCTGTCCATACCTAGAACACAGGTAAAATCATTGGTTATCTAAAGAAACACATACATGCCCCAATTAGTAATGATGAAAAAGAAAGAAATGCAGATTAAACATGAATTAGATGCAAGAACAGAAATAGCGACCTTATCCATCGCACAAGAAGTAATGTTTTAACTGATTCAGGATCCTTCCCAGTTCCCATACTGGCCATCCTTACCCTAACTGAACAGTTAGACAGTTTGTCTAACTGCAAACCAGATATGTTCCTAAAAGAAGATTAAATTGCAGCACCAACAGCCAGACCATTGAAACAACTCAGCTCAACTGGTTCTCACAAACCAACTAGATCTCTGCATCTACAGTAAATGACCATAAAAACACTAGATTTTTTCTGGAATGGAAGGTCAAGGAGAGGATATGGAACATTTTCCAAAGAGCTTATGAGAGCCTAAAGCCACAGCTAGAATTAACTAATTAGCATGTGTGCACATGTGCATGCATGCTTGAACAAGCATAAACCACTTTCTTTGGAAGTGTAGGTTTGTTCCTGAAGGCTCACCTTGAAAGATTTAAGGAAATTACTTTAAACGTCAACCTTGAGGCTCATGTCATAGCACAAATCATATGCAAGGTCCAGTGGATGTAAGGTGAATGAGCCTCTTATTTTAATCAAGATTCTAATAAAATCCAAGTATTTACCAAAGAACTTGTACTTCAGGCAATCATGAGCAAAGAGATGTAAGTGAGGTTTCTCCTGAAATGACTAGTACCAGTAAAGAAGTTAGTCTAAAAGCTATGAAGGTCGTGGTTCACAAGGTCTCTAAAAGAGTTTTTATGCATCTTTAAACCTTTCCAAGCACATGCATTAGGTTAAGAGTTCTTTTTTCTTTTTCTTTTTCTTCCATTTTTGTTATTTATAGTTATATGTAGGACAACACAAAGGGGAATAAATATTGATGAAAAAATGATGAACTTTGAAATAAAGAACAAAGTTTCCAAAATTCATGCCATCCTCACTCTCCTCAATTTTCTGTTTAAAAATTTTGTCATTCTCTATGATTCAACTTTGGCCTAGAAATCATAAATTTCAACATAAGCATGATAACAAACCATCCAAATCCTAATATTTTTCATAAGTTGCCCATCTTTAGTTGATCCCAAACATTGTCAACCAGGAAAAATGAAAAACATAAGAATTTCAGTTTCACTGACTATGAGGACTGCCTCATACCATATTTCTTTCTTTATGAGAAAACTATATTATTCAGTTAGAGATGAACATATCCATAATAAGGTTAAATCAATAATATCCCAGTCACCATTTGTTACAAGATTTGAAAATAACATATTCTTGAACATGAAATGGTATGACATGGATAAGCTAGCTCAAAAATCCAATGAAATGGTAGAAGTTTAAAGGAAATAAAGACTTGGATCTTATTGCGACATGTTAGGAATCTCTAAGATAATTACCGAAATCTCTTTCTAGCAGAGAAACCCACTTATTGGAGCCCAATTATGGAAGTGACAGGAATCTTCTCTACAAAGTAGAGTAAATATCATCAAACTTTATGGACATTTTTAAAATTGCGTGGAGGAACGCATACATTCTTTTAGGAAGAATACATGTGCTCTTGCAGGAGGACATACTGGCTACTTTTTGGGTGGTACTGCCAGAGAGAAATGCTAGGGCTTTTAGAATTGATGTAGATCCTTGGAATACTGGTGGAACTTGCTTTCTTCCCACTCTTTGGGTGTTGTTTTCATAATTTTCAGCAGACCACTGGTCATTGAGGCTCAGATCCTTGCTTTGTTGGAAGCATAACCATTGTGACTTTATTGGACTACGACAGTATTTTGGTCAAGGGAGACTTGGCAGTGACAATAGGTTGGGTCTTTCAAGGGAAGAGATGTCAGTGGAAATTAGACTCTTGGGTGTGCCAAACAATTGAATTGCACAGACCTTTTAGGCGCTTCATTTCTTGGAGTCCTCAGGAAGCCAACCATACTGCAGATAGATTGGGTAGATGTAGGGCCTTTCATTTTAGTATCCTTGTTAGGGGGTTTGCCACTTTGAGTTGTAGCTTCAAAGGTCTTTTTCTTTCTTTTCCTTTTTCTTTTAAGTTGTTGTATCTCTATTTGAAGGATAGCTAATCCTTTCTGTTGTACCATTGCATTCATGTTCAATGAAATGAAATGTTTTTTTTTTCCTATTATTAAAAAAATAAAAATCAGAAAGATGTTTCCCATGTTTTCCAGAATTTACATGGACTATCTTAACATTTGACATGCTTTGTTTTGTTTTACTAATGCTTCGTATCCATTTCCAAATTGTTTCTTGCTAGCTTTCTCAGTCATACATAAACTGTTTTCAGTCATACATAAACTTTTTTTGAGTCACCTTTTTACACTTCTGTTTACCATATGATCTCCAGATTGTCTCCCAAACTGAAATACAATCTGAATCGAAAAAACTGATTAAAATATCATTTTCCCAGTGGGCACTCACAAAATCTTCTGAATGTCCTAGACTGAATCCTAAAACTATGACCAGGATAAATAAAAATGCCATGGGTTTAAGGAGACATATTTAACCTAAGCTTTTGCAGATTAAATAGAAAATAAGCAAAGTAACCCAAAACATTACTACTAGGACATACTAATGAGAAATTAACATAAAAATCTTCAGAACATTCACTTAGAAATCAAAAAAGTAAAATTTACAAATATTTAATTTCTTTTGCTTACCTCTGCTTAAATGATTCATAAGGAAGGTACACTGCCTTCAGTGTATCCAATAACACTGGAAGATTGGATTCTGAAAACAGATGCTGTACATTCCTTGCAAATGTTCCCGTCATATTGTGTAACTCAATCAGTGCCTCAAGATGCTTGCTCTGGATTTTGATACCTTTTTGCATATCCCCAGACAAGATATCTAGTATGCCTGAAGTTATAAAAAACATGGAATTTTAAGCATAAAATGACTGAGAACTATTCCACAGTTTGAACAATAAAAAGGAACAGCAGTGGCATTCATAAACAAAAATTAACCATGGCTGAAAATTAAATTGCAAATCTCAGGCTTCTAAATCATCCAAAACTAGTTTGAGCAAAAGGTAAAAAATCCCACAGTTGGTCATTAAGGAAGGCCAGCATCAAAAATTGACTAGAAATTGAAACAAGACCTGAAACAAAATTAGTCCTCCCCCGAGGGACCATCTCAGAATGGAAATGACAGCACTGAAACAGGGATAGATGAAAGAACACATTCATTTTAGAGACTGGGTCTCTTCATATTCAAATTTGATCAGAATCTATTTATTTTATTCAGTATGCACTGATTTACTATTAATGAAAAGAAAGAAAAAATGTCATGCTTTTGTTATTCATCCACGTAATTCATAGCCTGGTTTCCAGCTGTTTGCAGAACAAAATAGGAAGGAATCAATTGTTATAGGCCATTAAGCAATACAGGACTAGGGTTCTGCAAGGGTTGGACTGATAATGGATGCAAACTTCAGCATTTTACATTAATTGGCAGTTTGCAGCATGAAAGCTCAAGCCTGCATTTCCATCTCAGAAAGCCAAAGTTATCACCATACCCTGTAGTGGAACCCAAAGGAACCACTTGCACAATATCAGTGTCTAATCAACTATTTCCACAAATGCAAGAGAGCTGGCATGCTTTAGAAGCCTGAGATTTCCAACATCCAATCATGAATTTTAAGACCTAAATCAACAATTACTTTAATAAGAGCATAGAACAGCAATAATTGAGAAATGGGATGCTTTATAACCAATAGAGCATACAAACCAACATTTAATATCCACAAGTAAACCATCTTCAACAGGAAATTATGGAAGATATCTAAATGCAACCTTTAGCCAATGCCTTGGTTTCAGCAACAACATCCCCAGTTGCAAGATTGATCCGAGAGACAAAATTTGAACCAATAGCTGCCATTGTCTCAATTAGTAGCTTTGGGACAAGAGTTTTATAATCATCAGGAAAAGCGATCATACACCTGCACATAACAGTGTAAGCTAGCAATTTTAGGCACACAACTGAAAAATGCCAGTGCTTAATAATATCAGGTAATGCAAGCTGATTTTTCTTTTGCTTAATTTTCTTAAGGGGCAGGCCCAGGTTTTATATAGAGAACGAAAACCATTAAACAAGAAATTCACAAAATGTTGCAAGAAATAAAAAATACTGTCACAAAATCTATTGGATGTGTTATCCTTGAATCAAATAATATACTCATGGAAGACATGGGATTTAATGCCTCAATAGATACAACAACATGTGGCTGATACGAGAAGAAAAAATAAAAGCAGGTTATTTATACCAACCATCCACAGATAAGTAAGAAATAACTGAATACCTAGACCAGTGATGCCCCGTACTAAAAGCTAGTTTGAAATCCACCTTAATGCATTCTAAAGCATTTCTCATTTAAAATGGAGAATGATGCAGAATGGATGTTATTTGGGTTGCATCCTCATAAACCCACCTTTGCCTTCATCAATAAATACATGATGCAGTTCAAAAAGCACACAGGAAGCCTTTTTCTTAAAGACCAAATGATATGAAAAACATAAACTCGTCTCCATATGAAACTTGGGGATTTTGTACAACCCTTAAAATATGACTTGCTCAATTTCTTGCTTTCAACCAAATAAAAAACACAAGAAAACACATATTCAACCTAAAAAATATACAAGAATTCATTTTCTCATCATAAAATGCATTCAGACATTCCCCAAAGTCATAGCAACTTGATAATCACTTCAATAATGGAGCTCAAGGACCAAAAGGGAAAAATACAATCTGTCCCCAAGTCTGCACACCTGCTTTCTACTTAACTACAGTATCAAAAACTTTAACATGAACCAATTTATATTTCTCGACATGGGAAAAGTCTTGGAACAACAAAAGCAATTTATCCCATTCCCAAATTGGCCTCAAATACAAAGGCATTGTCTTATATAATAGAAACAAACTTAACTTTCAGTAAAAGCTTCAGAACTACTTATTTCAGATATTTAATAAATGCTCATATCTCCAATAATACTATCAAGGATGTATTCAAGCTAAGATGCATATTGCCCCTCTTACAACTCTGAGTATGAAAGTTAGAAAATTGAAAGATTTGAACAATACCATTTCCATTCTTGTTCAAGATAGAGCAGCAATTCATCATAGAAACTTGGCAACCAACTGGAGAATGAAATTGTGGGCAAAATAGATTGGAAGTCATTGCTACTCAATAGCCTTTCTACTTCATTCTTCTCATTTGCAAGTTTATTAGTTCGCTGTTTGGAGTCAAAATCTTCCCAAAGTTGCTTTATGGGCTTTAGGTGAACTTTTGTATAATGTGCTTCTAGAGACTTAAACCTTCCAATCCGAATGAGAATTCCCCGCAAATCTTGAGCAACCTCAACCTATACAATAGTAATGGAAAGTATGAAGAAGCCTATTATAATGTATGAAATAAGCAAGGACTTTAGTAATGGAACTACAAACAAGTGAAAGAAAAAATATAGCAAAACAACATTTTGAAAGAGAAATGTGACCTTGCGATTAGATAAAGCATCTGTGAGACGAGGCTGAACCATTGAATCAAGCCTATCCTCCAAAACTTCGAGTTGTTTCCTAATGTTAGCAAATTCAGCAACCTGAAAGTGAAGTAAATAAACCAAACCATGAACTTAGTGACTATCAAACCGTACATGATATAAAGAAATTCAATGAAAAATATTACCTCCCCAACAGCAGACAAGCAGTGCCTCATGTTGGCCAAGGTTTCTGCAGCCTTAGGAAGATCACCACTAGCAAAGACATCCTCCACAGTAGAGCTTAATTGAGTTAGCCCAGCAGCATCCTGTTTTAAGGCAGGTAAGAGAAGTATACCCATAAAACATACAATCCTCAGCCAAACTGATAAAACCGATACATCTGATCAATCAAGATAATTAACATCTCTACCTGTAATGTCTCATAGGCAGCTTCCATTCTCTGCTTGACAATATCAACTTTAGCCAGGGCAGCTATAGATTCTGCTGAGGATCCCTCTGCCTACAGATGAGACCAAAACAGTTGAGAGAGAGAGAGAGAGAGAGAGTTCAACTCATCCATTTTAAATCAACAAAAGGACGTACAAAAGTGAGTCTTGAAACGACTGTCTTTCAAGCCAAGCACTTGCATCTAGTGGCACCTTCTTCCCAAATGCGGAATACCAATAAACACTAGACTTATTTTCCAAAATCCCCAAATTAACTCCTTGCTAATCCCAAATTATAACAAATAACTACTGAATGACAACAAATTGTAAGTATTTTCTTAAAATTTATAGGTTCTCGAACAGATAAATTCTTTCTTCAATTTTCTCTAAATCATTGGCAAAACTTTCCCAGGTCACCTACAAATTCCTATTCTATTATTCTCTAATCCTGAATTTTTACTATACTAATTCTTAGAGCAATGTTCCAAATATATAGACAGATGATGCAAATCACGATTGCCAAAAATATCATTCACCCAACCTTAGACTCGGTTCGGATCTCGAGAAGTACAATAGAAGAAAGAAAAAAATATGATGAAGATTTTTCACCGCCAATTCACCGAGATCCAAAACAGTCTCTTAACCTCTAATCCAGTCCCCCCTTAAAGAGCTTAGAAAACAAGTGGTGGAAACCAGGTTCTCGGCAACCAAACAAAAATAAAGGGGGGAAAAGAAGAAGGTACCTTCTTGAGCTTGAGGAGAATGGAGGAGACGGAGTGGCGAAGCGAAACGGCGTCGTCGCGGAGGCGGATGACATCGCGGGTGGCGCGGGGGACGCGGAGGAGGGCGGCAGCGCTCTGCTCCTCGAGGGAGGCGGCGATCTCCTCCGACATCATCTGAAGTTTCATCTCCAGATCCACCAACTGCTTCTCCAGAGTCTCCTGCGGGTGACGATTTTGGCACGCCGTGTTGATCCATTTCTTCGCATCGAATTTCTCCTCCGAGAATGCGCTCAAGTCTATCATCATCCTCTACCTCCTCTTCTTCCTCTACGACTCTCGAGTCATGGATCTCACTTGTGAATCAATACTTTCGTTTTTGAAAAACAAGATTGTGTTTTTCAAAACAGTTATTTGTTTTCAGTAATACTAGGCTTGATCCTGATATTATATATAAAATTTTAATTATTTAATAAAAATTATAAAAATATTAATTTAATAAAAATAAAAAATTTTAATTTTTAATTATTTTTAGGCATTTGTATTTAAAATAATATTATAGTATCATGATAATTCTATGCATTTATTTATTATATAACTTTCATATTTTATTATAGAATTTTGTTTAACTTTAATATATTTATTATGATAATTTAACTTTTTGGATACTATAATAAATGGTAAGGTTGAACTGAATTTGATTTAGAATTATATTCATGTGAAATGTTTTCCTTTTGGTTTTGCCTTTCTTTTTTTCTTTTTCTTTTTTAACACAAATTTATATTTATCAAATTAAATAATAATAAAATATTAACAAATTTATATTTGCAAGAGAAAAAAATATAAATATATATTCTTTAAAACAAAGAATGTACATGATTTTCTTATTCCCTTTTGACAATATTAACAAAATTCTATGTAATCCTTTTTTCTTTTCTTTTTTATTTATATAGAAATATGGATAAAAATAGATTAATTTCAAATGCAAATAATTATTTTTATTTAAATTTTAAGTTTTTATTTTTAAATTTAAAACTTAAATATTTTCTAATTATGCATGTGTCATTGGGATCCACTCCTTCGTTTGATGTTTATAATAAATAATACTATATTAAATAAAAAGAGAAAAGAAAAAGGATTATGTAGAATTTTGTTAACGTTGTCGAAAAGGAATAAGAAAATCACACACACACATATATATATATATAGATATATAGTTAATATTTTTTATTATTTAATTTGATAAATAGAAATTTGTGTAAAAAAAAAGCCAAGAAAGACAAAAGCAAAAGCAAAACCATTTCACATAAATGTAATTCCTAATCAAATTCAGTTCAACCTTACTAAGGCAAGGATTTGGATTTGGAAAGAAAAGGAAAATGACAAATGACTTAAAAAATGAATGCCTTGTAGCTAATTTTCATCATTTCTTTCTTTTCACTCCTCATTTCCAAATTTAGCTTCAAAAAAAGTCCATACATAGCCTTTTTAGCAAGTTAACCAAATTGACAATATTTCAAAAAGATACAAATTTATCCTGGGATAACTGTTTTGGACCCAACAAATGCTTCAATCCTCTTCCAATCTCGATCAAACCTATGTAAAAAGAACACAAAAGAAAAAAACAAAAATCAGAATGCATGATTTTCCTACAGTATGAAATGAAACAAAAAGTCATTTTATAACAAAGCTAAATAAACAAAACTCTAACTAAAAAACCTCAAATTTTAGTTTAGTCTCGCCCAAAATCCCCCAATAATAAGTTATTTCTTGAGGAATTATGATTGGACTTGGGGATCCATGGAAATTACTAAATTCAGATATTAAATTAAATAAATCTACAATCTAATGCAATTGAGAATCGTAACTTATCATAAAAGAGACTAAAATCATCTGTTAAAAAAAAAAAAAAAAAAGCAAGAAATGGAAGGTCTTTTCAAAAACCCACTTTGGGAAACCAAAGTAAAATGACAAAAATAAAAGCCTCATTAGAAAAACGAAAATAAAAAAGATTAACCAATTAAGAAAATGTTCAATTTGATGATATTTAACAAAATTACCAATCTCAATTCCTCATTTGGTTGTGGAGAAAGTGCAAGAAAATAGAAACAAGCCCTAAAAAAAATAAACCCACCCCACTCAACTGACCAATTGACTTGACTCTACTAAACATTTTTCCCAACCTTTCCCCAAAATCAAGAAACAAAACACACACACAATTCTCCAATCCCCCATCCCCGAATCTTCTCATAAACTAAACAGAACCTCAAAGTGAAGTAATCGGGAGTAATGTACAATTGTAAAGCTTCGAGAAACTTATCGTGCTCTTGCTTGGTCCAATTCTCTCTGGCCTTGGTAATTGTGGTACCCTCTATGTAAGGTTGTCCTAAAGTTCACCACTCTCTCACGAACGTTTGGCTAGAGGAGCAATTTGAGAAACCGCCCTCAGCTGGATGGCCCTACATCCCTTAGGCTGGGTGAATGATCTGTCTCAAAGGAGGTCAGACGAATAAATCCTACAAGGATACAACATGGATAAGGCTTGACCGTCTATCATGCATTTACACACCCATTAATGCGCAGATTGTGTGCCTGACATACTCCATATTAACTATAGCCGTTATGGGAAACATTTCATTATTAGCGGCTCATCATGGCAAGACAATCGCTATGCATTGACAATCAATGCCATCAAATCGATTAAACGCAATTAAGGTGCTATTAAGACACCTGGAAAGACGTTACACTACAAAATGTATAAATAACCATGTGGACTCCACAAATGGTAAAAAGGTTTTTTTTTCTATAAAAGACTTTGACTTGCTTAAACCACTTACTAACTTTAGCATCGAAGGGGTGTGCTCGAACAAACCATCCAGACAGCCTTTGTGCAAGGATTATAACCGTCTACATTTTGAGGAACTTAGACGAAACTATTGGTTGTTTCCTTCATCTAAATCGTGGTAGCTATACGAGACTACCCGCTTGGATTGTGCAACAACATTGGTGTCATCTGTGGGAATATCGAACCAAAAGCATATTAGCATGATGGCCAATACATTTAATGCATCCCAATCAGCCATTGTGGCCAACCAATTCCAAGCTTGGCAAGCTCGAATTGAAAGAAATCAAGAAGAAAATGAGCGTCAAATGCAATCACTACTTCAGCAAGCCAAACAACCGAAACAGGAAATTAGGAGTTGCGAGCTTAGATGGCCGAAAGGCGTCGCTCGTAGAGCCATCGCACCCTTCCTCAACCGACCAACTTTGATTGGAGTCGTAACCAAACAGCATGCTCATCTCGACGACACGTAGAGCCATTTCACCAAATGCATGATGAAAACTTTTCCTCTAGTCGCTCTTTTACTTAGCTCGAACAAGCTTATGCCTCAACCGACCAGTCCCACCCCGATGAGGCTACTTGCTCTAGCAAAGGAAAGTAGAAAATGAGATAGTGACTGGGTTCCTGCCTATCAGACACCATGAGGGCCCGCCTAGGGCCCCAAGACCAATGAGCTTAGGCATTCCTATGCATATCTGACACTTTGAAGGCCCTATTGGCCAACCAAAACAAGAGGTATCACCAAGCTTCCACCCTTCGTAGCCAAAGCTACCAACTGTGTCTAAACCCACAAGAAAGACACCCTTAAGCTCTATCAGTCAACAGTTGGATGATATGTTTTCCACGCCATTCGACCCTCATATCATTAGCTATGACTTTCCTAGAGGTTTCCTGGTGCCCTAAGTTCACCATGTACAATGGTACAAGTGACCCATTTGATCATCTATTGTACTATTGGCAAATGATGACATTGGACATTGGGAAGGATGTGTTACTTTACAAGGTCTTTCCTGTCAACCTCCATGGTTTGGCCTTATCATGATTTCATCACCTCCCTCAGAACTCTATCAATTTATTTCGTGATATTTCTAAGGCATTTTTTAGCCACTACTTATGTTCTACAAGTTAAAAGCATAATGTAAATACTTAGCAGAACATTAAGATGCAAAAGAACAAACCGTTAAGGGACTTCATGAAGCGATTTGGACAGGTAGCACTTTAGGTGGAGTCAAACAGCATGGATGTCATTCTTCAGATTTTCAAGCGAAGTATAAGCCCCGATACTTCGTTCTTTAAGTCTCTCGCCAAAAAGTCACCTGCCTCAATGGACGATTTGTTCAGATAGGCGGATAAGTATGTTATGCTCAAGGATGATGTTCGAGCCTCATCTCAGCAAGTTTTGGTCACAAATCGGCCAACAAAAAATAGCAAAGCTAGAAGCTCAAAGCCTTCAAACAACCAATCCAAATAAGGGTGATGGAAGCAAGACAAACGGCAGCAATAGCCCCCATAGTTTTAAAAGGCTCATGACACACCAAGACGCAAAGTAGTCCTGGAGCCTGAGGCGTAAGGTGCACCTAAGGCGCGAGCTTTAGTGAAGTGAGTTGCACCCTAATTTACATATATATATATATATATATATATATATATATATATATACATATATTTATAATATAATCAAATTTAAGAATCATTTATTTGTCTTAAACACATAAATCATGAAATATCATCCAAAACTTCAATTTAATCAACAAAAAACATAAAAATAAAGAACTTCAAGCATAAAAACAAATCCAAATCCAAATCCATATTGCTAATAACCTAATACATATCCAAATCCAAAGTTTCCAAACCAAAACATGAAATTTGTCCACAATTCAAAAACATCATTAAAAAACACTTAAATAACAAATTTTTCCACAACAAGCAATCATCACTCCTCCTCTAAATCAACAAAATCATCATCATCATCATCATTTCCATCATCACATTTGTAGTCTTCCCCATCTTCTTCATCTGCCGAATCAACCATGTTTCCATCTTCATCTTCATCTATTAGTGAATGAGAAGACAAAGTTCTAGAATTTAAAGCTATCCCCCTCATTGGTGGTATTATGCTTGAGCTTGCTTTAGCTATAGCTCTAGCTCTAGTATCAAACCTAGTCTCCTCAGCTCCAGTAGCTCTAGCAACATCACCCTATGTCAAATTATCATCATCAAATACAAAATCATCTTGTGCACCTCCATGAGAATCCTCATATTCCATTCTTCCTATCAATCATTCATTGCTATCATCTATATCTTTCTAGGAAATTTGGTCAATGGTGTTACGTTCATTGTATATTCTCTTCAAGGCTTGATTATACTTAATGTATACCAAATCATTCAAGCGTTAATGATCTAACCTATTTCTCATCTTGTTATGAATCTGCAAAAATTCATAAGCTCATAAATATATTTTAAAGTTTTAACTTTTAAGTTACATTCAAGACTCTATTAAACTATTACTTGTAATTATTTTGGTCACTTACATTTTCAAAGATGCTCCAATTATGTTCACAACCTGATGCACTGCATGTTAAGTTGAGGACTTTCATTGCAAACCTTTGCAAATTTAGAGCTGAAACTCTATATGCAGACCACCATTCAGTTGTAGTATAGATATTAACAATTTAGTGAAACAATTCACCTATTTTAGCAAAAATACAATCTAATCATTTAAATAAACAAAACTAAATAACTAGTTTGGTGTTATAGTCTTCCTTGTCCTAACAACTAACTCATTCTCAAATAGTCCTTGGGCATTTGTGAACAACTCACTTCGACCACAACTTTTTCTTGCTTAGCAGGGTCTCTTGTTAGCCTTAAGATGCATTTATACAAATCACTCATAATCTTTGCATCATGCTTTATTTCTGGTTTATCATAGAAGAATTTCTGGTTCAAAAAATACTCTATTGCATACAAAAGGCGATGAAGCTGAATCTCCCACCTCTTATCAATGATGTTGAAGATTTCTTTGTATTTCTCTTCATTTCCATTAAAACTTCTCACAATTGTATCCTTAGCTCTATTCATGGCCTCATAGATGTATCCCATAAGAGTTTTTTTTTCACCATCAACCAAACGAAGCACACAAACTAGGGGACCCGAAACCTTTAAGCAAAACACAATAGTGTTCCAAAATGAAGGCATTAGAACTATGTTGGCTATAGTCTTCCCCTTCTACTCTTTTGCCCATTTACTATCTAACCAATCTGAAACATCTTCTTCAAGTTGGTTTTTTGTTCATGCAATCGTGATAATGTGATAAAAAGCAGTTGCAAACTGAGTCTTAGTAGGCCTAAGCAATTTCTTTTGTCCATTAAATCGCCTCATCATGTTGAGTAGCCCTGAGCAATTATAAATATACCTATTTAGTGATAGCCCCCTCTAATGTCCTCTTGATGTTTGGTAGCTTTCCAATATCTTCCAATATCAAGTCAAGACAATGTGTAGCACATGGTGTCCAATACAAATACGGGCACTTTAATTCTAACAACCTCCCTATGTGACATTGTAGATAATAAATTTACATAAGTTCTCAAGATAAATAATTCAAATTTTAAAAGTAAATAAAAATTCAAGATATAGTATTTATTACTTGCCATCACATAACTTGAGTGATTATCTACTATAACTTGAATAACATTCTCCTTACCAACTTGCTTTACCGTGGACCCGCATTATTCACGTGCGTCCCCACTTAATCGACGAGACTCATTTTTATTGGTGAGAAATTAGTTTTGGAAAAGTCGGAGTCGCCACTTATTTGATTTTATTTTAAAGGGAAAATAAAACAAGAAATAAAACCCTAAAAAAGATGACTCCATAATTTTTGGAAAAATGTGTCTTTGAAAAACCCAAGTCTAAGTTTGGGAATCAGGTTATCTATTGGGAAGGTACCTCTAAGAGGTAGCATCCCTCTAAGCCCTATAAAGGTCTCTACTGACTAAGTTGAGGGAAATGTGGCAATTAAATGGTTGATCATGGATACCTAGGTAAGCTAGGTGATTTCAAAAAATAGTATGTCAAGCAAAAAAGTCTAATCATAAGAGAGAGTCAAAGTGCCTACCTGAACGACTTCTTAAGCGCTATCATGAAACATAAAAGTTAGTTATAGAAATATATCATGCAACATGTGTTTTATCCAAGCAAATCAAGTGTACACCTAAGCACCCAAGAATCACATCAAGTATGGATATAGTTATTAGTGGCATACGTGTCCATAAAATTCTCAAGGGTAGGCGTGGAGGAGCGTACCTGGATAGCAAGCTAGTACTCCCCTATGGGAAACAAAGTTAGCCAAATAACAGATTCAAAATAATCTCATATATACCATAAAGAGGAAACTCAATCAATTATCAAACAAACATCCTATTTGAATTAATATCAGAGATGGTGTCTAGAATGTTGGATCTCCCACCAAGATCCAAATTGCTTTTGCACGAATTGATTCAATTAGTCTCATTATTTGGAACCATGAAGTCTATTCGTGCTTGTTGGAAAAAAAAAACGAGGAAACCATGAAAATTAGTTGAAAATAAAATAAAATAGTGAAAATGCATGCTTGGAGGAAAGTGGCAGCATATTTATTAAATTCCGGATTTTAGTGACTAGAAGGGCTCTAAAGATGGATTTTTCAAAGCTGGAAATGTTTAGTTGAAAAATGATTTAAAAATTCAATTTAAAATAGTAAATTCCCAATCAAATAAGCAAAAGGATGAGGGGGTGTGTGTAGCAAGATAGATATGATGGAGTGGAGTTTGGGAGGTTTAGCTGTAGTTGGATTGCTGATGGTTGTGTGAAGAGACCTTTGTACATTGTTGGCATGTTTGGAGAAGAACTGGCCATATTCATTTCAGAGCACGTGCTCACTTGCTGCCACTCATTCTCAAGTTTCAAATCTTCACTCAGAAGTTCATCTGATTCATCAATTTTCTCATAGTTCACTACTGGATTTTTCTATAGTTCAGAATCTGAGTTTTCCAGCTCATCACGAACTTCATCTTTTATCTTTTTAGTAGTACTAACTGATCATCTATAGCTCGCATGGGAAAGTTCACTGATGTAGCTTTTCAAATAAATACGCGGACTGTTACAATGTCTCCAAGCTGTATGTGTGTGGTGCCCCTTCTGAATTTTGGCAAGTGCTTTAAAGCTTATTTTCTTCTAAAGCGGGTTCCAATGCTAAGTGGTCCGGAGGTTGGATCAGTTCTCCCTATAAGGATGTAGGAGCATGTCTTGAAGTTGTATCTTCTACAGTTCGTACAAATGTTTCAGGTGAGTTCACTATTTCCTCTTCCAAATTTTGGCGAGGATGTTGAAACTTCTTATCTTCTAAATCTGGTTTTGGAACTAAGTAATCTAGAGATGGGATTAGTTGTCCATCTAATGATACAGGAGCAGGAGCAGGGGCATGTCTTAAAGTCACATTTTCAACAGTTTGTACGGGTAAGAACATATTCAAACCAAGCAGCACCATTTCTGCCTCTGAAGTTAATAAGCCATGATCAGGCCCTTCTAAACTGAACTTGGCTATGAGGGATCTACTGCTGGTTTAGGACTCTCTAATTTCTTTCTAGCTGACTACAATGCGAACTCTAAGACTAAAGGTTCACTTGAAAATTCTTTTGGACGAGATTTTGAAGGAGCATCAAAACTTTCTTGTTTTATATGATTCGGAGTATGAATTTGCGGAATCCATTGAGAAATCAGTGGTGTAAGGCACGAGATTCTGGTCAGTATGCAATATAATCATGGATCTTCCACTTGAGCGATTCACTTCCAAGAAACGAGCAACAAGTTTGCTGCCTTGATTCAGCATCTGAGTGGGTAGTATTGTGTCTATTGGATGATTAAAACTCTGCCACAAATAGGTGGAATCGCAGCCCGCAAGCACAAGTGTAGACCCTGAATTTTGTCCTCCTATCACATGTCCTATTAGATACTTGTTCGATACTTTACAGTAGTTCCTTGATGGCCAATAGCTACTCATACTACTTATCTTTTTTCGAGCCACCTCAGAGACTTTGGTTGAGGGATTTATCTAACCCCGTTGTGACTCTTGGCAGCCCTAATTTAGACTTAAGCCCACTAGACCCATTTAGATACACTGGGCCCATTAGGTATCACCTTAGGCCCATTTAGATACACTTGGCACCTTCTAGCTTGCACACATTCACCCTAGGTTACTTAGACAATCTTTCAGAATATGTAACTTGGACACTTCTTTTGGCATAGCCCACTTAGTCGTGTTCTTAATTTTGGTTACTTCCTTTTCCGAGATAGGATGAGTATTGGCTTGACTATTTATTGCATGAAATGAATTTTTATTTTTTATTTTTGAGGGTTTGAGTTTGACATTTAAATTATTATAATCCGTTGCATTACTTTAATTTCTTGATTTTTTCTAATTGCATACGTCTGATATTTATTTTTATACCCTTATCAATTTATTTGTTTATTTACTCACTTATTCATTTATTCTTTAATTCCATGAATTGACATTTTGGATTTTTGTGGTTATGTGATTTGATTTTCTATTTGATTTTATTCTATTTCTAATTACATGATTTCTTATTTCAACTTTATTTTAAATTTTACATGAGACTTGGAGCCATCAAGGAGAGGAGATCACGACCAAATAGGGAAACTTGGAAGGAATCCGGGCTGCATATAGAAAGTGGGCAGATCACGGCTTTAAGAACGAATTTGGGTTGCACATGATTTGCTTTAAGAAAGAATTTGGGCTGCATATAGAAAGTGGGTAGATCACGACTTTAAGAAGGAATCCGGGCTGCATATAGAAAGTGGGTAGATCACGGCTGAGGCACATCCGGGAGCATATGGAAAGAAGATTAAAGAGGATCTGATCACTTACCAAACAAGATACAACTGCATTCTTGGGGAAATCTCCAAGTGAGCCACACATAATGGACTTCCCATATCCACGCGCATGTAGGAAAAAATGGAAATAAAATATTCCATAAGGAGTGGGCTGCCTTATAAATAAAGGAGAGAATCAAGCATAAGAAGACTTTTTTTTTTTCGGAGGGGGAGGAGGCGGAAAGAATTTTCACACGGAGACTTTTCTTTTGGAGGGTAGAGAGGACACGAGAGCAATTCTTTTGAGAGGACGCGCGAAGAACTTTGAGGAGTCGACACATAACCATAAAAAAAAAAAAAAAAGGAGCAGCCCACAAAATCTCCACAAATAACGGTTTATAGGTAAGTGTACGCTTTCAAACTTATCTTTGATTTCGTTTTGATTCATCCTTTTAGTCTTGAGTGTTTTAATGATTTTAGTTCTTTGATTTAATTTATCCTATATAATAAATTTCTTGTTTTAATTTCGATCTAGTTTTAATTTATTTTTCTTTTTTAGTTTGGATGTGTTTGTGGTTTTAATTCTTTAGTTTAATTTATCCCATTAGATAAAGTTCCCTTTTTTTATTCCAATTCGATTTAGTTTTAATTTATCTTTTATATTTAGATGTGTTTGTAGTTTTCTTTAATTTAATTGTTTCTATTATAAAAGTCCTTATTTTTAATTTTGATTTAGTTCACTATTAATCTACCTTTTATGTTTAGTGTTTGTTGTTTTAATTCATTAGTTTAATTGTTCATATCAAAAAAGTTCTTATTTGTAATTTCAATTTAGTTCAATTTTAATCTATCCCATATGTTTGTGCTTTTAATTCGTTAGTTTAATTGTTCATATTAGAAAAGTTCTTATTTTTAATTTCAATTTAGTTCAATTTTAATCTATCCCATATGTTTGTGATTTTAATTCGTTAGTTTAATTGTTCATATTAGAAAAGTTTTTATTTTTAATTTCAATTTAGTTCAATTTTAATCTATCCCATATGTTTGTGATTTTAATTCGTTAGTTTAATTATTCATATTAGAAAAGTTTTTATTTTTAATTTCAATTTAGTTCAATTTTAATATATCCTATATGTTTAGATGTGTTTGAGATGTTAATTCATTAGTTTAAGTATTCCTAATAGATAAAGTTCATATTTTTAAAATCCCAAATTAGTTTAAATTTTAATTTAGCTATTAGTTTAAATATGTTTGTGATTTTAATTCCTTAGTTTAAACAATTTAAGAGATAAAGTTTATTTTTTTTTGGATTAATTTAGTTTTAGTTTATAATTTAATTTGAATGCGTTAATGATTTCAATTCCTTAGTTTAAAGTTGTGAGATAAAGTTTATTTTTTTAATTTCGGATTAACTAAGTTTTAGTTTATGATTTAATTTGAATGTGTTAGTGATCCTAATTAGTTTGATTTTAATTAGTTTTTTTAGTTTAAATAATCACGCTAAATAAAGTTTGTGTTTTTAATTCCAATTACTTTACTTTTAATTCGTTTTTTACTTAAAGACATTCATGGATCTTAATTCTTTAGTTTAAATGATTGTATCAAATAAAGTTTGAGTTTTTAATATTCTAATAATTTTATTAAGTAGAATTTAATTTCAATTTAGTTTGATTTTAATTTATTTTATAATCTAAACGCGTTCATGATTTTAATTCAATTGTTTGATTAACCCTCTTAGACAAATTCCATATTTTTAATTTCGATCTTAGTTTTATTTTATTTTTTTAATTTATTTATTTGCTTTAGTTTAAATATATTTGTGATTTCAATTTGGTAGTTTAGCCAATCTTATTAGATGATGATGATGTTCTTAATTTAATCTAGTATTAATTATTTTTAGTATTGAATGTGTTTGTGAGTTTTTTATTTCTAACTTTGAATTTAATCCATTTATATCCAATTTTGCAGTTGATTATAATTTTGTTTAATTAATTAAGTCAATCACATGTAATTATTTTCCTATTTTAAGTATGGTAATTTTGGCTTTGATCTATTGACATTTAGTATGAGCTTTAGGAATTTTAGATAATCAATCCATTTAATTGCATGTCATTGTTTTCATACCTTCAAGATTGTTGAACTTTGGTCTTTGATTCATCATATTTTGTTAAAATGCTAATTTACCTTAATTGATTCCATATTATTATCTCCATATGCTAAGTTTGTTGGCTTTAATCTTTAATTGGTTATTCTTATTTTAATTCATGTGTCTCTTGAAATCTAAATGTTAGTCTTGGGTAATATTTTGTTAATTTGTTTGATTAGGAAGTCATAAACTTGATGCCTTAGTGATTGTTAGTTAAATTCTTATTTTTTGAAGGCCACTGGAAACTCATGAAGGTTGGTCTTACCCTCATCACTTTAATTGACATGATTTTCTAAATCTTTATTTTGTGATTTTCGCTTTCTTTTATTTTGATTGGTATTTTGTTTTCTATGTTTTATTATTTTAAAAATTAATTCCTTTTATTTTAAAATCAAAATCTTTTTCTCTGAAGACCCCTTTAAGAAATTCTATTTTTAAAAAAATTCATTTAGAGTCCTTAGAATCAAAAACCCCATTTTCTTAAATAATATGCAACCATTTTTTGATCAGTTTGCATCTCTCGGTTTTTTAATAAAAATTTTGGTTTAAAATCAAACACGAATCCAAGCTTGTGGTCCCACATAAATGGGATAATTCCAGGTTAGATTTGTGTATATCAATTGGGGAATTGGTGAAACCCCTACATTAAAAAAAAAAAAAAAAAATTCAAAACTTATTTTTGCTACCACCTTTGTTGGTTGTTACAATCATATCTATTTTTTTGGAATTGTGCATATGATGTGTATGGTAATTGATGATTCCGTATTCTTTGATCATTTTTGCTATGCCAATTAGATAAGCATGTTAGGGTTTCTTATTTTACTATTTATTATCTAACCTCTCCCTGTCCTGCGGAAGCACGCTATGAGTTATATATGCTATCCAGGTACGTTTCCTAATACCCACTTTCTAAACCTCGTGAACATGATTGTCATTGCGTACTATGCCCATGCTTGCTATCCTATTTGATTGCCTTGATATATATTTGATGCTTGTTTGATTATCTTTGACAAAAACACATGTTGTGATATATTTCTATACTAACTTTTATGTTTCATGATAGTGCTTGAGAAGCCGTTCAGGTACGCACTTTTATTCTCTCTTATGATCATACTTTCTTATTTGGCATGCTATTTTTTGAAATCACCTAGCTTACCTAGGTATCCATGATCAACCATTTAATTGCCACGTTTCCCTCAACTTAGTCAGTAGAGACCTCTTTAGGGCTTAGAGGGGTGTTACCTCCTAGAGGTACCTTCCCAGTAAGTAACCTAATCCCCGGACCTAGACTCAGGTTTTTCAAAGACATGCTTTTTCCAAAAATTATGGAGTCACATTTTAGGGTTTTTCTTTCTTATTTTATTTTCCTTTTAAAATAAAAATAAAATAAGTGGCGACTCCGAATTTTTCCAAAATTAATTTTTTACAAATAAAAAAAGCGAGTCTCGCTGATCGAGTGGGGACACATGTGAAAAATGCGGGTCCACATCAAGGTTTCCAATGTCCAGCATGGTTGCATAGGTGACTCCAATACTGTTCAAATCAGCCTTTGAACATGAGAGAGGGAGAGCATTATAAATTCCGTTTCGATTTTCCATTTCCAATGGCACTTGTTTCAGTTTTTGGAGAATAGCTTCATCATCTGGCTTGGCCATTTGCAATGTTTTTGAGAAATTCTCACAGCCTGCATCATCTTGATCACTAGATTTGCTATGAAAACTGTTTGTTTCTATGAGAGGAGCAAATATTGATTTTGCATTCGGTGTATAGGTGAATGCCAGAAACTCCACTCTTTCATCATAAACTGAGTCTTCGTCATAGGATGAGTGTTATTGAAGCATTAGAAATCCTCCAATTTAAATTATTTGAGCGTTCCAGAACCTCTTGGCAGAGTATCATCCAGAACTATGGGAAACAAAGGCGAAATGCTTGGCTGGATTTAGGGCAATGTAATCCTCCAGTAGTGCAACGATTTTGATGTGTTCCTGGATGATTTCAAAAGCATTCGATTGTTCTTTGAGGTTCATAGTCCAACTAATAAAAATTTCAGCACTTGTATCAACTAGAAAGTTCATCAGCTGATGGCCAAGAGAATCCCAAGATCTGCCTCGCAATGGGTTCAGTTCTGATGCGAATGCTGCCCTCTTTATCCTCAGGTAACCTGTTGATAAAGCTTACCATCTTTTCACATTTAACCCAATCTTTTTCCCTCAGAGCAAAACTGGTAGGAGGAGACCTCCCAGGAGGGAGTTGCCCATATGTTTGAACTTGAATTATTTCAGGGACAACAGCTAAAATTTCCAACATGGAAGGAATGAGTGTATAAGGATGACGCTTGAAAAGGAGGTTTAAGGCCCCAAATTTTCCACTTTCAGTAAGTGCAGCAGCAGCTTCATTGATAAGCATAATGTGAAATTTGTTGTATTCCTTCACAGAGAACTTACCCATATTTATCCCAAGAAATGTCTCCAGCCTGTCTCTAAACTGCAATAATTTTAATCTTACTTTACGGAAATCCCAAATTTGGCCATTCCCATGATCATCTGATTCAGAAAACCTATACCGACTAGTTAGATGGAGCCCATAGGCAAATAGAGCCTTCACAGCATCTTCCATTGGTCCAACTTTATTAACACATTCAAATAATACAAGATCCTGAAGGAGTGAAGATTTAACACCTCTGGAAGCTTTAGCACCATTTCTCTCAGTAAATCAACCCATTCCTTCTGAACAAAAGTTTCCTTGCCCATTGCATCTATTATATGCTTCAAAAGGAATTTGTTTATCATGCGCTGAATGCATGCTTTAGTCCAACAACCATCAACTATGAATGTTACCATTGCTTCAGGCGTTTCATGGTCACTCTTCACTTCAAGTTTAGGAATTTGGACGGAGAATTCAACAGAAGAGACCAATAACCTAAGGGTCAGTTTCAGCAAGAACACCAAGAAGACCACAAATAACCAAACGTATATCCAGTCCAATAGAAATTAGCAGAGGAGAAACAACATTCAAGATTTTTGGAGAAGTTTCACTCCCTGAAACTGGTATAATATCTCGAATAACTTGCAAAGCTTCTATACATGCATCAGAATTCTGAGCTTTCTTTCCTAAAAAGGGGAGCAAGTTATCAATGAATTTCCTTGCTTGCAATGGATCCTTTATATATTTTGACAACAATTTGAAAATTCTAAGCTCTGATCTCTAGGATATTTGACTAATTTCCTTTTTGTTACATTACAACTTTGGAAAAGACAATGCAAGCTGCAGATGAGAGTCTCAATGTTTGGAAGTTATAACTTTTTGATAGTGATGTCTTCATCATCCAATTTGTTATCAAGGTTCAACAGGTTCTCAATAAACTTAAGAACATAAGATATAATAGCTTCAGATGCTGTTGTAACAGTTAAAATTGAAAATGTATCGGCAACAAGATTCTATTCCCTGTACAATAATGATTCAAGATTGTAGCTTCTACCCAACATCACCAATCTCTGTTTCTTCTTGTTCAATGAGCTGAACCCCATCAATCCCTTCATAGAAATCTCTCATTTGCTGTTTTCTTTGGTGGAGAGAAATCCATGAGACTTCTCTAGTAGATTCTGATTCAATTTTTGAGGTTCTACTTGTACATCATTTGGAAATTCCAGTACTGTTACTGCATTCTTATATGCATTTACAAGCTGCTCAAATGTTGTCCCGGATGTCAAGAGCTCCTCATAGCTTCCTGATTGAGTTATCTGTCCAACTTCCACAACTAGAATTTTATTGACTTCAGAGAGAAACTCCACTTGATGAGTCACTAGAATGACGATTTTATGAGCAAGGGCAGCCATGACGCATTCATAGAAAAGAACTGCAGTTGTATGTGCATCTACTGCACTAAAGGGATCATTTAGGAAATACACATCTGAATCATTATATATCGCCCTCGCCAGTTGGATCCTCTGCTTTTGGAGTTGATGAACACTATCACTGGACACTTGAGTACATAAGAAACAGCCTCGACCTTTGATTCTGGAACAAGAATATAATCAGGGATGTGGAAATTCTTCAAGTCGAACTCCGAATTAAAATATGCCATTACTGGAAAACGATTTCTGAGGAGAATACAATGTAGAAGGTAGATCAGATGCAAATTGTGTGGAGCAGTAAGTATTATTTCAGAAAATTGAGCAAAATTAGGCCAAGACAGAAGCTTCAGTAGGGCTTCAGCTTTAGACTCCTCCATAAATAATCAACAAATTCAGGGATTTTCTATATTCTGTGAACCAGAACTGACATATGAAAGATACAAAATCGGATCAACCATTCATCACTAATTTCTATGCCATCATGCACATTTGGTGTCTCATTCTTGTTGGCAAACTGATCAATTATATCTGTTTTCTTACTGTACTACTAAGAGAGGGGTGACTGTTATGCCATGTAGTAGAAGCATTCTCAACGTTGCTGAATTGCATGTAACTGTAACCATACGGATTAATATAAAACTTTCATATCACCAAACATCTCAACCTTCATAGCAGTTGGTTGTCTGCAGTAGTCATTTTATTTTTAAAAGGGTTTGAATCAACTAAACTCAAGACTAGGTTTCAAACCTGACCCATGTATCAGTAAATACTCAATCGTGAAAACTGACCGCATAACTAAATCTGGTGAACATCTATTGAGATATCTTAAGTAATCGGAAGCAAATTGGGGGCCTTCATCATATAGAAACTCCAAATGCTTTCTCAAAATTGGCAACAGAGTAATATGGACGGAATCAGACAAGGAATTAGAAGGATTGCATTTCAAAGCTTTCACAAAATTTTCCAGTTTTCAGGGACTTTCAACTGGAGAATTGTTGACTAGGAACAGAAGGTTGGGATGCAGAATCATTTTCTTCTTGATCATCCAAAGAAGATGGAACCATGATCGAACTAAAGGATGGAATCTATATATTGCCCAGAATAAGAAATTAACCCTCAGTCAATAGGATTCAGCAACTTCTCATGTCAGTTTCCACCTCCGAAGTCAAGCTACGAGGCTTCGTCTGGTCTATGAAATTTGCCCCACATAAACAGGTAATACCACAAATTCAGCAGTGTCATTGATCCTACTAACAGTTTCTATCACAAGGATACAAGTTCTAAGCAATCACCTATTTTACAAGCGATCGGAGCATAAGCAGGAATATTGTCTTGCATAGTTTTCCTTCAGCAAACTCCTTTCTTCAAACAAGCCATGCATTCTAGAATATACAGCTCTTCTCTTTCTGAAGTATAGAACATGCCTAAGATCTACGTCTGGGGGCGAAATATTTTCATAATCTGCATAGGACTGTGCTTCATTGCTTACAGAAACATTACTGAATCTCACCTTCCTAGAAGAGCACATAAGCAGTAGCGGATTTGATGTTCTCTTCATTTAGCTGTTATGTGACCATCATCAAAATTGTGCCACTTATCTCCATCTAGAAGTTTTCTATGTGTAGTGCAGTACTTCGTCTTTCGTGACCAAATCAATTCAATAATAAGTGTTGAATTTAGGCTGGTCATTTCACACAAAGGACTGGCTTAAAGATCGTAGTAAAGACTGTTAGCATTCTGTTCATTAGGCAAGGGGTCATACTCTGTGCCAAAGTGATTCAGAAGATTGTTATTGGAAAATAACCTTCATAAATTCCCGGATTAAATTGAGGCTTCTTAACGAATTATTCTCTTGCAGGTTTGTAGTGCTCAGGCATATGATAGAATTGGTCAGACAGAGCATGAAACTGAATTCCATCTTCTTTATTCCTGTAACAATTTGCAAAGTTTCTGGATCAATGTTGTCCCACCAGGTTTCGAAAACTCGATATTTCTTTGAACTTTGTTCAATATAACCTGAGGATTTGTTGACGAGAAATACATCATAGAGCCATGATACCAGAACTCTCGAGACACCATTCTATTCAAAACAAAGTATTGAATTTGGCAGCCATGGGAAATTCGTTAATTTCCATCCTGAAGTCTCGTACTGATTTGAAATGTTTTTGGGAATTAGGAACGATGTCTCGAGAAAGCCACTCACGACTACTTCGGTTTCAGAATCGATTTCCGATTATTACAAGGACGTTTCTGAATTGATTTCTGTTGGATGAAACACAGGGTCTTCCTCAAGGATGCCCATTGTCCTTGTTAAATTATCGTGCGTCTCCATGGAAATGAGGTATTAGCTTTAGAGCATGGTTTGTTTGCCCAGTGATCATTATTGATAGTTTAAACAATAATGAAACAGATGTTTCTACGTGTACATAAACGGAATAGGTACTCTTACACAAACGACCCAGCAGACCCCTAGTTAAGATATACGATGGCTCTCGAATTCCCATTGTTTTTCTCAGACAGTCTCATTCTCTCTTCGAATCCCATAAATTACGCTAACGAAGAATGGTACGCCGAAAAAGAACTAAGAAAAATAAAAAGAAAAGAGAGAAAACAAAGAAAAAGATCGGAAATAGAGTAGAGATAAAAGAATGAATATTCAAGCCAGCATTCCATTGTTTTGTTATGGGCTTGGAAAAACAGGTGGGGATATTAAAGAAAAGAGAAGATTTTTGGATATATATCGTGACAATCATTACATCGCCATTAAAGTGAGATTAAAGGACGAAAATAGAAGAAATAAAGCATGCCTATGTTTAGATACATTCAGCAGAGAAACGATCAGTTAAATGTACAAAATACGAGATTAACATTGGGACTTGCAGATAAATGTTAGAATCATATGAGATGAGAAGATGCGATTTCATGTGACCGTATGGAAGAACTACTTTGAGAACGTATTCTAGCTTCAAGGGGATAGGTCTATTTTCTCTCAAAAACCCAAGACCGATGGACCGAGATTTTTTTTCTTCTCACTAAAGCAATGAAAATCTTTTTTTTCTCCCCATTCCCCCATCTCGCTGAAAGTCCTTTAAAATGGGAGAATTACTCTTAAGGGGTAGGCTGGGAGAAAAATGGACAATGAGGGGTGGGTAAATTGTGATTTATTTTGTAAAGGGTAGGGTAAAATTGATTAATTCTCCAAAGGCTATTTTTGTTTAAATGCAATACTATACTTATGAGTGAAGAGCAAGTAGTGAAAGCACCAGAAGTAAAATAGTTTATTCTTTTCTTCTTTTCTTGGAGCGGTTGTGGAGAAAAGGGGAAGGAAAAGGTGCGCAAATTCAGGTCATATCTCGGAAACGTACAAAAATTGTTTTTTTTTTTTTTTTTTGGTGTAATCTAGCAGAAATCCTTAAAGGTCAGTTTTTTTTTTAATCAAAAAACGTCATTTTATTGGGAAAAATAATAATAATTTTAAAAAATGGTTGAATGAGGAAGTTATAATTTAAACTGTATTGTAAGATATTAGATTGAATATTGAATGAGTGTTTTGAGAAGAATTATTTTTTTTTAAATGTTATTTTATTTATTATATTTTGAATTTTTTTATATTATTTAGGTCATGTTGAAGTGTGTTTTTTTTTTTTAATTTATTTTCTCGTGGGTTGTTGATATGTTTATTATTGATATTTCATTGCAAAAGGTTTGCACTTTATTTTGTTGTTAAGATTTTTGACAAGGGGGGGGGGGGGGGGGGGGGGGGGGAAAAATGTGAGAAAATGGTATAGTTGTTTTATGCTTGTTTGGGACCACTTTGTTTGTGTATTTATAAACATATTTGGGATTGTCATTGAAAACTGAAAATCCCCTTTGTACGAGACCACTTTGTCTTTTATTATGAATTTGTTAAAGAGTTAAGATCACTATATTTTTGTTATAAATTTGTTACCTTTTTGTATAAGTATTATTTTGTTATGATGAGTCGAATGCCTAGTAGTTTGAAGGTTGTGTAAAAGAACCATTATTTCAGTTATAAAGTATAAGTACAATACAAATGCAATATAGTTACCAATGAAAAATAATTAACATTATGAATACATTACAATATACCAAAATGACAAAATATTGAATTATTTTTTACTGAATTGGCATTTCTAGGCTATCATATTGTATTCCTATCATAAAGCATCCTTGCAAGCCAAAATTATAAAAAAAACAAACAACAAAATAAACTATTGTAATTTCTATACATGAAGTTGTTTGATGATTAATCCAATGAATGGATAAAAAAAATCTATAAAATAAATTTTTTTTATATAAAATATAGAGGTATAATAAAAATACAGTACAATTACAATACAAATACAATAACATTATGATACATTACGATAAGGTAAAATTTTGAAAATGTCAAATTTCTTATGAAACTGGGCAATTATGGGTTTTTTGGCATATCCCTAATATGTATAATATAACAACAAATATTGTTTATTTATTATATAAAATATGTCCCCTCAATTGATTATAATTTTCATTTGTTTATTTTTGTATTCGTTGTAAAATTTTCATTGATTGTAATATTTGAAATAGTTGTTGATGATAATCCAATGATGGATAAAAAAAAAATCTATAAAATTAATTTTTTTTATATAAAAATATAGAGGTATAATAAAAATACAGTACAATTACAATACAAATACAATAACATTACGATACATTACGATAAGGTAAAATTTTTGAAAATGTCAAATTTCTTATGAAACTGGGCAATTATGGGTTCTTTGGCATATCCCTAACATGTATAATATACAAACAAATATTGTTTATTTATTATATAAAATATGTCTCTCAATTGATTATAATTTTTATTTGTTTATTTTGTATTCGTTGTAAAATTTTCATTAATTGTAATATTGTAAATAGTTGTTGATGATAATCCAATGATGGATAAAAAAAAATCTATAAAATTAATTTTTTTTTATATAAAAATATAGAGGTATAATAAAATACAGTACAATTTACAATACAAATACAAATAACATTACGATACATTACGATAAGGTAAAATTTTGAAAATGTCAAATTTCTTATGAAACTGGGCAATTATGGGTTCTTTGGCATTATCCCTAACATGTATAATATACCAACAAATATTGTTATTTATTATATAAAATATGTCTCTCAATTGATTATAATTTTCATTTGTTTATTTTGTATTCGTTGTAAAATTTTCATTGATTGTAATATTGTGAAATAGATTGATTTGATTATCGGTGAAAGAAGACGTACTTCTGAATTGGTAAATGGACTTGGAAAATTCCATTTATGGCTACCTTCATGAAGGAGGGGAGATTGTACCTAAGGAGGATAAACAAATACAATACAAGGGTGGACAACAAAAAGACATGTACATTGGACAAAGGACAAAGGATGTCATAGGTATGATTATACAACAAGCATAGTATAAAAATGCAGGTGCATAGGTATAATTTTGGGACTACTGGGGAAAGAAAAGATAGAGATCTCCGAAAAAAGGGATAAGATTTTGTTTTGATTTTATAAAAAGTTTTTAAAAAGTAATTTTTGAAAAATCATTATGTTTTATAAAATAAAAAATCACTTTGAAACTTAAAATATTTTAAACTTATTTTCTATATTTTTTAAATGGATTTTAAAATAACTTTATATATAATGATTTACTTTTAATTATTCTTTATATTTATACCATTATTTTTCAAGAATATATATTTTTCCTTTTTAAGAAAAAAAAAAAACCTTTTTTTAGTTATTTGAAATATATTTTTAAAAAACATAAAATTATTTTTTAAAATAGTTATCAAACAAAGTTTAAGACCTTATTTGATATTTATTTTTGAAAATAATTTTTAAAACAATTTTTATATAATAATTTTTTGAAAACTATTATCTATTATTTTATAAAACAAAATATTTGTTTGTTTCTTTGTTTTTGAATGTATTTTAAAAATAATTTGTATATGTTATGTTTTATTTTTGATTTTTTTATATTTGTATAATTATTTTTAAAACAATTATGACAAGAGTAAGTAAAAATTAATTAAAAATATTTTTTTAAAATACTTTATTTTTTCCTTTAATTTTTTCCTATTATCTTAATTTTCAGATATATATATTTTCAAAGAGAATAAAAATTAGTTTAAAAAATATTAACCAAACTGAGCTTAAATTATTTTTCCTCTACTAAGAAAATTAAAAGACCCATCAAAACAAGTGAGTAAGTGAGTGATGGCGTTGATGAATGATGCCTACAGCAATTCAGAGAAATTTGAAGATCACAAACAAATGATGCCATAACAATAATTATTAATAAATAGTAGCAGCTATGAGTTCCAATGGAGCAATCATCTGACAATGGCTGGTTCAATGGTCAAATCAAGGGTAAATTAGTCTAATAAAAATATAAGGACTTCAAAAGAATTATCAAACTTACCCACCCTTTTCAGTCATTTTTTTCCTCAGCCTACCCTTAAGGGTAATTCTCCCTTTAAAAATTCCCCCCAATATTTTCTTTTATTCTATTTCCCTTTTTCCAAAAGGAAACTTTCCTTTCTCCTACCAAAAAAATCTGCCGCTTTCCTTTCTCTGAAATTTTGGTGATTTTCTTCCAAATAGATGGTAGCCCGTTTGCTCATGCCTAAAAAGCCAAAAATATCAATTAGGAAACTTATAATACAATAAAATAAAATAAAACAAGATAAAGTAAAACAAAAATAATGAAGAAAGACATACAAGTCACACGAGTCATGCAACCATGCAAATCATACAAGTCATGCTAAAAATGCCTAATGGGCTAAGTGTGCCTAAGTGGACCTAAGTGACTTAGATGGGCTTAAGGTGCCTAAGTGGGCCTAAGTCTAAGTGAGCCTAAGTCTAAATTAGGGCTACCAAGAGTCACAACGGGGTTAGATAAATCTCTCAAACAAAGTCCTTAAGGTGGCTTAGAAAAAATAGACTACATGAGTAGTAATAGGCCACCAAGGAATTGTCATAAAGTACCGAACAAATACTTAATAGAACATGTGCTAGGAAGACAAAATTGAGGGTCCACATCTACCCATTTATTAAGTAACTCAAACATCTTTTCTCCCATCTTAATCATTAAAGAAGCATCAATAGATTGCATGAACATGGTTCCCTTTGAACAATTAACTAAAAAGTTCACCAAAGTTCTCTCTTTCCTATCGGTCCATCCATTCGACATAATTGAACATCCATTTTTTTTTTCCATTCCACCATATGATATTTCATCAAATCTTTTGTGAGAGCCAATTCTTTCTTAAGGTTAGTAACTCTTACCTCATGAAGAGTTGGTCCCTTCACACCCACACCATATTGGCTAATAGCCTCAATCATTGGTTGGAAACTCGGATATGTGACTGCATTAAGTAGAATAACAGTCTCATATATCCACCTTGTGATAAACATATAAGTTCTTTCTCTTGCTTCCTTTTTGTAGGCATCATTGATGGTAGTTTGATTCATTTTCCCACTCTTTTGATTTTGAACAACCATCTCTGCATTAGGAGTGAAAAAAATGACCCATAGGACCTTTTTGTCTTCGTTTTTTTGAAGAAAATATCTTACCACCATTTCCTCCTCGGTTACTACCTCCACTAGAAATGTTGGTGACATTCATTCTACTATTAATTTCCTTACCAAAATCTTCATCTTCCAAACCAAACAAATCTTCATTAACATCTTCGCTCCCCATATTCATTTGCTATTTTTGACTTTTCTTGGAACTTATATACTCTTTCATTTCTTCTCTAACATGTTTCAGACATTTTCTACACTTTTTAGCATTTCTATATCCACCAACAAGATGTTGTTTGTGTCTGTATGTGTTTCATTTGGTTACTTTATCACAAAAAATGCATATGATGATGGTCAAATTTTTTTCATTAACCAAACGAGCATAATTTCATCCGAGATCTCTTCTTCCACTTATACTAGAGTCCACTTGAGTTTCACTCTTATTATCCATCGTGTAAACAAATTATCTATAGTACAATAAAATAATTATAATTAAATTAAGAAAAAAATAGAAAAAAAATGCATATCACATTAAGAAAAAATATGCACATGAGTATTTTTTGTTTGTTTATTTTTATTTAGTAAAATTTTGTGTCAAAATACAATATTTATATTTTTTTTATAAAAAAAAAAGCCAATGAGAGTTATGAGACAATAATGGAAAAAAATACAGAAAAGTGAAGAAAAGAGAAAAATATCAAGGTCCCAAAAAGGGATGTGACTATTTTTCCTCATCTTCTTCATCTTCTTCACTTTTCCATTGTATAGTTGAGGCTATGGGAGGTCAGGTTGAAAACAACCAGAAAAAGGGGTTGGAAAGGAAAACAAGGCCAAAACAACATCGTTTTGACATGTTTTTTTGTTTAAAAAGGAACAGATTCCAAAATGATGTCGTTTTAACCTGTTCTTTTTTAAAATAAAAATGTCGAAACAACGTTTTTTTGGTCCTAAAAAATAAAAAAATAAAAGAAAATAGGGCTTATTTCTACTTTATGCAACCCCTACGCCAGAGAAGAAGAAGAAGAATAAAAAAATAAAAATAAAAACTAGAGGATCGAGGCGCACTTGTGGACCGCGTTGCGCCTTGCTGGAGGCAAGTGCCTTGCATGCCTAAGCGGCGCTTTTGTGAAGAGGCATTGCCTACCTTCAGGCGAGGTACCGAAGGGTGGCGTCATGCCACCCAAAGCCTAGGCATGCTTTTCACAACTATAGTAGCCCTTCAGGCTCACCCTGCTGACTGTCTCTTATGAGCAACTCCTTCTGTTGATTCAAGAGCTGCCCAAGTTTAGATGGCAAGAACTAATTAAGATTGATCCACCCAGGTGAGACCGAAAACAATGATGCTTTTATCATAAAGAAGATGGACATACCACGGAGCAATGCAAAAACCTGCACTACCTGGTAGAAGAGCTCATTAAAGTCGGATACCTAAAGCAATATGTCCATGCCCCCAACGGACGAGATGAAAAATGAGCAATTGAACGGGCCCCTCCGTCTCCCACAACACCTAAAACAATCATCAATTATATACATGGAGGGCTCGTAGATGACAAGTACCACTCCCAAAGAAGGAGGCGAAGGGTAGTTCATGCAGTTTCTATCAAAGAGAGAGTACATACCATTCAGTGCACGTTCACTGATGACAGTGTTCGACCGATAGACATGCCCATTACCTTCTCTCCTATTAACTCCAACCGGGTAATCCTTTCGCACGAGGGTGCCTTGGTCCTAACACTTGTAGTTAATGACTTTGATGTGCATAGAATTCTAGTTGATCCAAGAAGCTCCGCCGACCTCCTGCAAATGTCAGTCTATAGGCAAATAAGGTATTTCCCATCTACTTTGGAAAATCCTAGTCGCATTTTTACCGATTTCAATGGAGCGTCAATAGTCTCCTTGGATAATATCATCATTCCCGTCTAGGTCAGCCTGGTCACCTTAAATGTTTGATTCTTAGTAGTGGAGGACTTATCACCATACAACACTATTATAGGATGGGTATGATTGCATAAAATGAAAGTCATCTGATCCACATATCATCAAATGGTGAGTTACCTCATTGAAGTTGGGCAAGTGGACTTGCTTGGCAACCAATTGGTTGCTCAACAATGCTATCAGGTGATTGTAGAAGTCGGGCAAATAGACCTAGCTGGAGATGAACTTGAATCATCAAGTGTAAAAAGTCAATAGCAATTACAGCAGCAAACAGAGAGAGATCCACCGGCTGCTGATCAGTTGCGACCCTTAACCTTATCAGATGAGGAAGGTCATACGACCAATGTTGGCTCTTTGCTAATGACGGAGGAACGTAGCAACATAGAAGCCTTACTCCACCGAAATGTGGATATCTTTGTATGGAGCTATTCGGATATGTCAGGAATCAACCCATCTGTGGCCACTCATAAATTGAATATTCTCTCCAACATGCGTTCGGTGAGACAGAAAATCCGAAGCTTCCACCTGGATCTTTAGAAAGTAATACAAACGGAAATTGATAAACTACTAGCCACTAGCTTTATCCGGGAAGTTGCATATCTAGATTGGTTGGCCAACGTCGTAGTGGTACAAAAGAAAGGAGGAACGTGGCGAGTATGCGAGGATTATATGAACTTAAACGACGCTTGCTCAAATGATAGTTTCCATTTGCCCCAAATTGATCATATTGTTGATTCTATATCTGGGAATGGAATGCTCTGCTTCCTAGAAGCTTTCTCCGGTTACCTCTAAATCCCAATGTTTTGTCTTGATCAAGAAAAAACGGCCTTTATCACACCTCATGGACTGTATTACTAAAACGTCATGCCTTTTGAGCTCAAAAATGCAAATGCAACGTATTAGAGGTTGATGACAAAAATCTTCAAACCTTTTGAGAAAACAAAGGTATGTTTAGTTAAGAAAAACACCCAAAGAGGGGGGGGGGGAAGGGGAAGGATGAATTGGCTGTTTTAAAAAATTCTTTCAATCATAATAAAATAAACAAAAGATAAGCAAAGTAAAGAAGATAAGAGTTTGAGAGAATTTCAAACTCGGGTTTATAGTGGTTCAACACTTCCTTGCCCTAACTGTCCACTCTTCTCAACCCCTAACCAAGTGAGGGTTCCACTAACATTTGAAGCGTTCACCAAGCTTCCAATCTTCTAGCACTTGGATTCCAGCTCAATGGGCCTCTTAACACATTCTTCAGATCAACCTCTTGAAGGCTTTTACACTTGATGTTAACAAGATATAACTCACTAGCTTAAAGATGGCAAATACCAAAGAACAAGCTAGATGAACACAAGAGTGACTAAAGGTATGCCAAATGGTGTTAATGCATAATGAGAATGGAAGATTTTTTTTGATTTCAAAGACAGGTAGAGCTTTGAATGCAAATTGTTTCTCTTTATCATAAATGAACGTTGAGCTCTCAATTTATATTTTCTAAGCTCGGGAGTCAAAATCACAAGGCCAATCTCCGTCCGATGAGTCTAGGGGTCGACCGGTTCATTACCGTTGAGTTTTAAGATGCATGAAGGTTCCCGTTGCTCACCGACCTCGACACCGTAAGGAATACCATCGCCGGGAAGAGAAGGCTACTGGGAGAGAGAGAAGGTTTTTAAACCTTCCTAAACCAGTCGACCGGTTCTGCAACGGTTGACCCGTTGGCCATAGCCTCGACCGTTGAGCCTTTTTGGCCACGAAAATATCTATTTATTTGATTCCTTCTTTTAACACTTAGGAAAGGTCCTTTAGGTAAATTATTAAGCAATTTTGAACATTTTGCCTAAGTAAATTATGTTAAAAAACTCGGGTTTATGCGGTGACGTTTTAAGAATAAAACCGAGTCTTTCTAAGATGCTTGAAAAGCATATTGATATCCAAGTGGCGCATCATGCATCAACTTACATTAGTTTCCTATGAATCTCAGTTTTTCCAAAGCGTCTCGATGTTGTATCCATTTGGGTCATTTGATGAATATTTTCGAGTTATACCTGAGATTCTTAAACATTTAAACCCAATTAGTTTACTTTAACCATGGTTTGTTACATCAAAACCCGATAGGAAACCCTTGGCTAAATCTCCATTTTTTTGAAATGACAAACCTGGTTATCCTAGGAGAGAAAGAAATCTCTCTCAAAACACATCATGGATCAATCAAACGATAAGCATGTAAAAACGAAAAATCAATGGATAAAATTCATATATATATATGGAATCTACAATGTACAATAAGATAGATATGACAATGTAAATACATGACATGCATGAGAGACTCTTAGATCCTATAATCCTATGATCCTAATAAATATTTCCCCTTGACAATAAAAAAGAAACGAAGGGGGATTGTCTAAAGAGCCTCAATGCTGAGGGGTGGAGGAGGAAACACGGAAGCGGAGATATGCCATCATTCTCATGCTGACTCGCTGACGGCCTCCTCATATGATCCATGCCGCTGCTCGAGATGGTCGAAGGTAGCCTGCCTGCTGATCCATACGCTCCTCTAATGCGCTCAAATCGCTGCTGGACATGAATCAACCGAGAAGGGGACTCCAGTCTGAAACTGATCGAGATCTCCTCATAGAGTAGAAGCAGGATGTCATGACTAAGGGCAAGCTCCTCATCGAGTCCCAAGAGAGCTGATCTACGCGGAGAGATCCATCCAAGGTGCATGATCAGGAAAATGAGGTTCTGAGATGTAGCTCGGTAAAATGAGGGCTGAATGAGGACCTGCGTGACAGGACTCTCAGTCATCATAGCAGCTCGGTAGAAGGTAGCTCAACATGAATGCCCTCTTGCTTGATGGTGAGGCTTAAATGTAAGCTCGGCCCTTCTCTCTCACAATCCCCTCTGAGGTCCACCCATCTCATCTCACTCTGAATCTCGCCTCCTCTCTACTCCGGTATCTGATCATGTACCCGGGCCTGTCACTTCGGCTTTTCCTAACCCAGGAGCCATCGGGTTGCCCTCTCGAATTCATGCCCCAAAGACTGCTCATCATACGTTCATAGGTGGTGGGAGCCTCAAATCTGTCTCTCTACTCATTCGACCCCGCATCATTGAAGCACGGGTAAAGGAGGTCCGTAGGGGAGTCTTGTGTCTAGCCTCTCAACATAAGAGATCAATATGCATCTCCAAAGTATCCCAACATGAATCCGCCCCGGTGGGAACGAGTCACAATGAAAGCCTCGGAGGTAGGAGACCTCGTTCTCGATGTCCTCCACGTGCAAGAGAATCGAACAAGTATGCCATATGGTGAAGGACTCGGCTAGTCCTGTCTAAGCTGGTGAGCCCGAATGTTTGGCCCAGTCCTGAGAACGACAGTCCCGCCAACCTCTGAACAACCTCTCTAGCCAAATCCCGGCATAGTGGGCCACGACTTGGCCTCAACTAAACACGGAGTCCAACCGAAAGGATGTCGAGAAATGCGGCAGATGCCTCTCGGGACTCAATCGGAATCTCAACGTCTCTCACAGTGGATAATACGGAGTCACCCAACCCGTAGTCCGCCCGAGAATAAAAAGCCCGCACAGAGTCGGAAGAATCGCTCAGAGATCAGTCACTACGGGTAGCCCATCCCATCCGCCGAATAGTTCTTTAAAGTAAAAATTGCTGAAGTTGGAAAAAATTGACACTTCTCCCTGGAACGCACTTTTCATTTGGCAAATTTTTGCTTGTAGCGTGATAGTCCTCATTATATATATGTCAAACCTCGCCTTTCGGCGAGCTCCGTCTGCTCGGGCTGATATGGCTCAG